>JAVQJF010048738.1:0-120157 GCA_036023855.1 Gadopsis marmoratus
ATTACAGTGTTTATCTGTGCTGGTGATGGCTGCCGAACAGCACTGCATTACATAAACTGGGTATATCGCAGCCTCCCTCGTGTTTCCCCTGATTGTTGGAGTGTTTTCACCTGCTCCCCTGTGTTCACCTGTGGTCCATCCCCTCGTTAGTGTCCTGTGTATTTAAGTGTGTTCAGTTCTTTGGTTCTCTGTGGCGTCGTTGTCTATGTCGTTTGCGGTATGTGTGGACAGTCTCTGTGTTTGTCACCATGTTCATATCAGCCCCCCGGTTGCCTTACCTTTTTTTAAGTGCCTTTTTAGCTGTTTCTGTTTATTATGCGTTCTGGCTGTCTGCATCTGGGTCCCTCTTTCCCTCCTCCACACCCCGCCGTTCCTGACACAGTAACAGTTGGTAGGAAACATACGCACCACAGTACTGCAACGCAATATCCAGAAACAAATTTAGACCAAATAAATGAACTGCAAATTAGGAAATAATTTCCATGGCCCCTCTACTTGTCCTTAAAATCTGATATACTGTAGGATGTCACACCGCTCTATGGTTTAACAGGAAATAGTACTAATCAATTCAATACTACTAATGAAGAGATGTGAGAAAAGCTATATTTATCCCTGTATATTTCCTTTAAGCATGCCATTTTAGACGTTACACTATGCATTTTCTTTGGCTGCTAGCTCAAGCCCAACGGAGTGCTAGCTAAAACAATAACAATGTTATTAGAAACCTTTCTGTATTGTTAGAAGACCAGAAGTTGCACAGTGAATAGTAGATCTGGTTTAATGTAAATGGTTTTATTGACAGTGACCTTGCATACAATACAACAATAAACTAAACATCAATTGAATAATAAATTACTCCCTGGGCAGTAATTGCATGTAGGTGTTTTATTTCGTTAATGCAGTAGGCATGTTCTGATACCCAGACTGCTATCAAAAAGGGCCCTTGGGAGTATTTTTGAAGAGGATAAAACAGATTTGCAGAATTATGCCACAGCATTCAGAGAGAGGACGAGTTGACAACATTTTTGAGAGGACAGTGGAAACTGTGAGCGAACTAAGCTAATTCAGAAGGCCACCAGCTGCCTGCATTTATTACAGAGAGCTATACGCTACTGTTATGAAAAGCATCCTCGTTCAAATTACGAATCGGTTGCTTTGCTTGACTATTATCTATTGAAGCATCATATGCAGTATCTTCCTGAGATGGCAATAAGGAGCCCGGATGAAACCTACTGGGGTTTAACATCATCGATGGATGATGGATTGATGACTCGATGGATGGATGCTGGATGGGTCAACAACTGTTTGTTTCCAGCTGTTTGTTTCCAATCATGACACCCCCCCCCCAACCTTAATGAAGTTGTCATTTTAACCCAAAGTGTGATCCGTGAACCTAATCCCAACCAAGTTTGGTTTGATGTAAAAGAATATCGTGAGGTTGTAATTTTGCATTGTTCAGTGGTTTCCCAGGACAGCTTTTACTGGTCTTAAACATTGGATGTCTGTTGTTCCTTAGAGAATATGCATGTGTTGTAGTGTATAGACATGCTTTCTTTTGTGTGCGTGTTAGAAATGGAAATGGGATAAGAATGTGCAGGCAACATGTCTTACCCTGCAACATGTCAGTGTGAGGTAGAAAGTCATTACGGAAGAAAAGAAATAAGTCAATAACATACAGGTGTTGTTGTTTGATCTTTCATATCATGACGGTAGCAGAGTGCATTTTCTACAATTTAAGTGATAAAATGGTGCTGACTCAGGCTTGCACCCGCTTTCTCTCTCAGCTGTGTTCTGCTCTAGTGAGCAACAGTCACCCAAGTGATTCTTACTTGACTTGACCTAGGACAACATTCTCTCACCGGGTCCAGTTCCACCTCAGTGGGTGCATATTGCCACTTATGCACTTAACAGTAGCATGTGCTCTCTTTTCCCGTCTTCATCCTCTCTCTGACGATCTTGCAGTTGTCTCAACAATTTCTTTTTGCGCACTCCTCCCATCACTCACCCTCTCTGCGTTCTCCTTTTGCCGTCTGTTACTCCAACTCTCTGTCGATTTGTGCTCATAAATTCTTTACTCAGCTCCCCAGTCATATAATTTAATAATCAGAAGTAAGAAGCAGAAGAACGTTCTCCTGCTCAGCCCTTTTCCCTGAGATCTTGCGCAGCCATGTCCAGTCCGATTAATAGAGGTACTTGAACATCACTAAAGGGAGATTTGTATTATTTCAAGTTTGAAATGTGATATATGGCTGTCTGTCAGAAGCAATAGATGGTGAGAGAACCGAGAAATGAAGTAAGTGTGCAAATAGTATGTCTGACAGGTGATGCAAAACAAAGCTCTTGCAAACACAGCAGCACACACTGAGACATGCACGCACACACACAGTAACGGACCACCTTGACCTGATAAAGACACATCAACAGTCCTAGCCCTTGCGGCTCACATAAGGACCACAGTGGCAAAGTCATTGTTGTATCTCCGGCTAATGGCGCTAATATTTGTGTGGGCCATAAATAATGCTAACAAATAACCACATAAAAAGAATTAATGAAAAGCAAACAGAAGTGGAGCAGAGAGATGCATGGTTATACAGAGTAACGACAAATTACCCTGGGGGGAGGGTGGTGGGATGAGGGGCTTCGGTACAGTCATTACTCTGTACAGCGAGTACGGTCTGGCTAACACCTGTGTTTCCCTCCAATCTGCCTCACCCTAATTAGCCCACACACACCCTGGGGATCCTCTGACACACAAGACCTGGACTGGGGGCAGCGAGGGAGGGTTAGACATGGGGAATGTGGGGAGGGCATACAAAAGTTAAGGTAGAGAAAAAAATATAAAGCGTAGGTAGAGAGGATGGAAGCTCAGTGCTGCTCTTCTACCGATATGTGTGATTGGAGGATATCGTTAGTCGGTGGCAGAGCGAAAAGAGAGCGGGCAGGGCCGCAGCGCCTTAACTGACATCTGCTGACAGCGGTGAGAACTGGATGTTGAGAGGTGGAGGAGTCACGCTCCCTTCTCAGTTTCATTTGCACTCACCGCATGGTTCGGAAGTGTGGAATGAAATGTTTGTTAATTTCAGATGTCACTTTTCTTCTTGTTAGGAACACCTGGAACCCCTTCCCATCCTCCCACTCCCAACGATAACACAATCCTCAGTGTCGTCCCTGACAACCGCAGCCTGACGGTCCATCTCTGTTTCATCGAGGTGTCGTGGCGATAACCTCGTGCTGTAACACATCTAATAACTTTGAATTTTAGTGATTATCGCTGTTTTTTTTTTTCTGCTGTCAGATAGGTTTCCATCTTTATATATGTCATGTAAATATTTCACACTGCATGTTTGATTGACTGATTGATTTATTTTTATCCGTTTCCTTGGACAATATGTTTACTTAGTCCAATCCCTAAACACTGTGATAAACAAACTGTTCAATGTGACAAACCTTTGACATTTATGAATAAAAATCTACATTCCTGATGTTGTGTTTTCCCTTCTCCTTTTTGTCTTTATCCTCCTCTCTTGTGTGTTTTCCACTGGTGGGGAGCCAATAAATGAAGGAAAATGATCAATGCGTTCAGGTTACCGCTCACCAATGCATTGATCCAGCTTGATGCCCTGAGGATGAAAAAGATTTGGAGAGAGAAAGCGAGAGAGAAAGAGATGTAAACCTAGAATACAGGCAAGCTGGCCCCATTGAACTCTGGGTAGAATACACATGAGATATATCACAGTGGCTGTAAAAATGTTTAACGTTATATAAATGTAGATAGGTAACAAGAAGTCACAAGTTCACAACATGTTTCTTTTAAGCAGAAGCAAAGTAGTTTTAAAAAAAAAACGTTTTTTGACAAGAACATTTCCAGTTAATTAATTCTACTATATGGTTTGTTAAATGTTAAAGTTTTGTTGCTGAGGCACAGAAGAATGGAATATTGTAGTTTCTCATATGTTGAGGTTCCAGTTTAAAGGATGGATCACAGTACAGAGCAAGTCTACAGTTTCATATGCCGCCTTTCTCTTTCTGTCACACTCACTTTGCCACTGATGCCTGCGTAGCAAGACACAAAAAGGGAAACACACACACACACACACACACACACACACACACACACGCACACACACATGCACCAGAGTATGAGTGTCTTTGCAGGCAGACATACACACATGCACACACGCATTCATTCAAATGAATTGAAGTTGACACTCAAACATTTTGTCGATCTATTACTGATGTCTGCCAGGAAACTCTGCCACTCTGTTACTGTGTGTGTGTGTGTGTGTGTGTGTGTGCTCACTTAGTAAGATGGGAGCACACCAATCCCCCGCATGCTGACTCCAAAGACAAGCATGGATCATATTACCCTGTGCCTCAGGACCACACACACACACACACACACACACACACACACACACACACACATACACACACACACACACACACACACACACACACACACACACACACACACACACACACACACACCCAGCACATTCTGTCTTTTGCTCTCTATATATTTATACTTCATTAATTTTAACTGGCCATATCCACATCCTGTTTTATAAAACAGTTTAATTTTCACCGAACTATGTAAAATATTATTAACAAAACGTTATTTTTATTTAAGTTATATTTATTTAATTGCACTGGGTAACACAGAATTGCAAAGGAAGCAGTTTAGTATTTTCTTTGTTCTATAAATCATCTGTAAGTTTGATATCTATAAATAAATCTAAATGTCCTCATGAGCTCTCAAGATGGGTGGTTTGTGGTGAAGAAAATTGCTCTGTTTTAAAACATACAAGGTGTTAGAGCAAGTGTGTTGATGCAGAATATTGTGAGAAAAAAAAAAGTAGACATTGTGGTTTTCCTGGGCCTCTCGTTGCTTAAGGAAACTTCACCATAGTGGAAATTACACAGAATACGCTTGCTTGTATTTGTAGAGTATCGCAGACGTCAACAGAAACAACCTTGTATAATGTTTTCATGCCGAATATCCCTGTGTTGAGGTGATATTAGTGAAATGTTCCCACTTCCTCTTAACATTTTCCTATTTTAACATATCACCTCTCACTTCTGCCTTTCTTTTCTCTCTCCACTCCTCTCCTCTCCTCAGCACTGAGACAGATCTGAGACTCCTCTGGCGGTGACATAAGTAGGCTGCGCACGCCACAGCGGCCGGCCCAATCAGTGACGATCTGCATGGTAATGTGTGGCAGGGGCGGGATAATGAAGTTCCCAGCTTGCCGACTGGAAGGCTATCCTCCGGTGTGCTGAGTGATTTATCTCCTCTGTCAAGAGCCAGGACAGCCAGGACTTGTCCTTCCCTATGGTCCCCGGGAACAGGAGTCGAATGGAGCCAGATAAGAGATGGAGAGCAGAGGGCCCGGTTTGCTTGCAAAACATGAAGCGGCATACATATATTATATTGCAGCAAACAAATATATTAAAGTAAAGATTTTAATTTGTAGTCCTGTAACTATTAATACTTTAGAATGTAAAATTCTTTATTTTTTGGGAGGAACCAGCTCTGTTGTGGTGGTGTAATAATTAGTGAGACCAATGACTCTCCCCATGTTGTTTCACTCATTTGTCCCCTACACCGTAGGCCTATCCATCACACTCATCCGGCCTAAAGCGACATGACAAAATGCAAAAAACTCTCATTCATGATTTACAGCTCTTTTGTGATGTAGCCACAAACAAAACCCAACAGTGTTGTTGTCTATTATGCAGAATGCAGGCCAAAAAAAAGGGAAGGAAGAAAAAACAAAAAAACTCTGTGTGACATGGTTCAGAGTCCCAAGATACTTGTTTGAGGGCTTATAGTATATTCTTCCTGGTACAGCTGTAGGTGTGATCCATGAAGATAAAAGAGAAAAACTGACATATTGAGTCTGTTGGCTTGTCAGCTGACATCTTATTAATGCTTCATGAAATAAGTCCAAACAACTTTCATACTGGTAGCACCAAGCATGTTGTTAGAGCGTGGTATAGCCATACAACATTCATTTTGACCAAGTCTTAGTTTATGCGTTCATAATGTGAGTCATATGTCTATTATGCCCCTCATTTAAAAACATCTAAACAAGCTGCGCTGCTGTTATTGTGATCTGCTGCCATAATGTTGGATGACAGATGGGTGAATCGACCCAAGCAAAGTTTCCAGCAACATCAGCTCTTTCAATCTCAGATTAAGTTCCCCACTTTCATCATAGTGTGGCATGATGACTGTGTTGATTTATTCATCCTACAGGCGATGGGCTAATGCTGTAGGCAGACTGCTGTGTCATTAGATATTAGTGCTCTGTGTTTCACTCTATGAATTCTTAACCCACTTAGCTGTATCCTACTGATATCAAATGTAGCCAATACATTGGAGACATGGTCAACAATTTCACTTTTTATTTATTTTTTCTCTCACTTGCAATCAGCTACAATGGATGTTCCCTGCACCTCACTTTGTCTCTCCAGGTATGACCTACCCAACTTGGATTTGTTTTACATTTTTTACACCATCATCTCTTTTCCCCTTCATTTTCTACATGCTCTTCTTGGCACTCAACACTGTTCCTTGTCTCCTAGGCCTACAGAGTGGTCACTTTAATTCTCTGTCAGACTTGACCTTGGACAAAGAGTTAAATTAGTCCAGTGAAGTACATAATGAGTTCATTTAGGTAATTAAGCATTCAGGTGGAATGGAATATGCTCACTGAATATGCCTGAGGAGTTACTCATGTCGGTGAGGCAAAATGATGACGATATAGTAAATCTAATTGGGTTTTTATCCCTCAAATAACAATATTTCTACATATGATATCTAAGTTTAGGGAAATTTCTTGGACAGATGCACAAATCTTAATCTAATAAAACAAACCTCGGAAGTAGAATTACAAAAGTTAATATAGAAAAGAAGAACTAGCTTCCTATTATGATTCTAAAACAAGATCTGAATAATGTGAGCAATAAAAAGTAACAAGTCCGTTCAACCCTGCATCCAAGAATTTACATTCATATACTACTCATTTTGTCGATTACATTTTGGCAGGAAACAGAATTGCTGCATAGATCTTAGGCAACAAAAGCACTTTGGTTAACGTCAGGGAAAAGGCACGTTTCAGATAAATGTTAATAAAGTAAACACACCCTGTGTCGTGCTTAAAGCCACTGTTAAGTTTTCGAATATTTAATTCGAGACCGAGATCTGTGAGTGCCTAAACATAACCTTAAAAATGTTTTGTATTGTAAGCGCGAATATTGTAGGGGAAATAAATGAAATACATTGTCAGTGAACACTTTACATGCAGTATTAACATTTTTCGACATGACAGATATGTTCATTAAAAACATTTCTTCATCATGTTGATAATAAATGCAATCTGGGCAACATCACATTTCTCTCAAAATGTATTTGCTGTTGCAAATTAGTAATATAAAAAGGTAATTTCCAGGAGACAGGTTGTTCTCAATTCAGATTTCCAAAGAATCAAAGGTACCTGTATATCTGAATGTGTGTTATATACATAAACACATTATACCTACTTTAGCTATATTACATGGTAAAAATGTCAGTGCAGCAGCAATGTCCAAACACATGGCTCAGAGTCAGTAGGACTATTGAAGAAAGACCACACATTAAGGTCATGGTGGAATGGGAATTCCTGTTCAGTAATCTTTTAAAATTAACTTCTAAATTGAACCTTTGGACCTTGTTCTGACATGTCAGCACATTGAAGTATTCACTTCAACAATGACTGACTCAACACATTAACAGTTGCCCTAGGTTCATGCTCACATGAAAACTCCTTGCGTCAAGAGGAGTGACACATGAATTGTGGACCTTCAAGCACTGCTACTGCTAAATGAATAGAAGCAGGAGCGCCTGTGACAGTTTTTATGCTAACTGATCTGAAATTAACCACACTGTGTTTTATGTAAAATATGGATATCCTTTCCCAACATTAGAGACATTATCACACACATAATATTCTGGAATTAATCTTTAATTACACTAACAATGTGCCAGTGTTTTTTTCCTCTCACCTCTCCTCTTCTGTTTAATTAAAACAAATGAACAATGCCAGGGGTTCTCTTAACCTGATTTGGCAAATGATCAACCTCATTTGGAGTGAATTAAAATATAATGCAATGGAATTCATTATCTTATTTCCATTGTGTATTCTGTAAGCCAAGATACAGTATTTGTGAAACACAAGGAGCAGAAAAGATTTTTTTTTTACGATTCTTAAAAAGAAAGTCACAGCATGAAAAAAAAAAGTGTGACAAGCAGAGATTTTCAGAATATTCCGGATAATCGAGCACATTGAACAGTGTAATTCTCCAAACAAAACGTGTGAAGACAGCCTCCTCTAAAGCTTTTCAAACTGTAAAATACGCAGTTTTTGAAACGAGTTGCCACTTTAATTTGTCACAGCTCTAATTTGTCACAACTGGAGAGAATTTCAACCTTTCAGTTAGTTAATTATTTCAAAAGTAATTTCCTCTTACTTGAGACTGCAGAGTGGAGCATGTGGGAGAACAATCTTGTGGTTAGTGGACTGCTGCTATTACTATCAGTGACTTAACAAAGTGATCAGATTTGTGGGCACTTTCACTTAGGGACTGGCTATGTATCCATTTAGATTATGTTTTTAATTCAGAGTTTATTAATTGCTCTAAAACCAAAGCAACCTGGAAATTTGGCATAAAGTGTGGGAAGTAAACAGTGTGGATATAAAAGGTTAGTTCACTGTTGAGTGTAACGAGGCATTTCCTGTTGTGTTGATTAGTTTAAGAAATCTAACACCCATCCTCAAGTTTATGCTCTGAACATCCCAACCCTATGTCTTCTCTACTGCTCCCAGAAAGCAAAACATATACGTTCAATAGAACGGTAACAAGCCGACATCAACAGAAACCACACCTGTAAATTGGCTAACAATGCCAAGTGCTAAAATAAGATTAACCACAACTGTATTTTTAGCAAAGGAGTTACTTCACACAGGTAGCGGATAATGATGCAGATAGGGAGTTCATAAGGGCTTCCTTAGCAACAGCTAGCGTTAGTGTTACAGATCTGGCTAATTACAAAATGTCAGTTCAAGAGGACTCAAGTGTGAGTAAGTCTTTTGGGGCAGCAATGCATTATGGGCAGGCGATGGCCTTCAAATAGCATCCTGGTCTCACCATTTTATGAACCACACGTATCTTGATCATATACTTTCTTCTGATCACTACCCTCAGTGTTATACTGCTTCGCAAATGTCAAAATAATATGCATAGAACCTTGAATATTGCACATGTCAGAACACCGCTTTGGTAAATCCAATATTGTGAAGGAATAATGATGGTATTAAAGTGTATCACATGCACAGCTTTACCACTTCTATCTTTGTATTAACAACAAAAGCCTAGGACATCATTACAATTTTACAGTAAACATTCCAAACGTCCCTCACCTCTTTATTCATTTTTTTATCAGGCATCAGTGAGAGGGCACAAAGACAATGGAAAATGTTTTCCTTTTTGTGAGTCAAAAGGATCCAATGTGACCCTCGCATTCACTGTACTTCATTATTAGGAAGTGTTAACAAGTCCGTGTTCAGGCAGAGGGAGAATAAGTACACAGTAATTGACTCCTGGCCTCTCTCATCGCATTAGAGGCCCAATAAAATGGGCTCTGCAAGATGACTGAGGGAACACGCTTGTCTCGTTTGTCATCAGAACCACCTGAAATAAGCACAAGCCTCGCTGTGTGTGTCTCTCTCTCTCGCTCTGTATCTTTATCTCCTCACTCATCTGCCTCTGTGGATGAAATAACATTTGTGTGACAGCATACAGCAACATTTTAACATTCAACTGCACACACACATGCGGTATACTGCATATGCACACACAAACTGTGTGTGTGTCGGTGCAGAGCACAGCCGCGGTCTGGTAGCAGCTGAGGCTGGCGTGTGTCTTAGCAAGCTCCATAGAAGCAGGCAAGGGTGAGGGTGACAGCGTCAGCTTGGCTCTCCTAATGAATGTCTCACTTCCCCCGGCACACTCCCTTCACTCTCCCCTTGCAGGCACCTAGCACCCCTCCGCCTACGGGCCCCACATCTCACCGGTCGACAGCTAGTGCCATCATTGGTATGACCTCATGGCCTCCCAACCTCGCCTGCGGAGCCAGTGTCACTTTGGTTTTGGCAAAGGCTGGGGTTCTGGGGGTGGTGTCAGGGCACTGTGAAGGGTAAATAGATTAATAGAAGCTAATGAGGGACAGAGGAGCAGTCAATACAGAAAAAAGAGTATTTGTCTTTAGTGTTTCAGTGCTGTAAGACATTACAGGAAGACATAGCAACACACACACACACACGCAGTGCTCATTGTCAGGGTGCTGAGGTGATAATTAAATATTATTTATTAGTCAATTTCACTTAGATAAACCCACACATATTTTAAGTGTAAAAACTACGTTCATAAAAGAACTACACATTTGGGAAAGAGTTATCCTTCTTCACATTACAAGTCAGGTGAGATGACAAGAAGAAGTAGAAGGTGAATGAAAGTTCAGGACGATTTGTCATCAGAAACCTAATTGTCTCTCATGCAGATCTGATGATTAACATACATGACAAACCGGATGAAATGCTCAGAAAACACAACACTTGCAAATGCATAAATTACACACATGTAATAATGTTGCAGCTACTGTGTACACTGTCGTGTTCATCCCCTTTTGGCGTTGCTCTCCTCTGGGTTCTTCTGTTTCTGTCTTTTTTTATTTTTTTTACATAAATTGCCGTAGGTGTGAATGTTCTTTTCTACACAGTATCTTTCAGTATGGACTGGTGACATGTACAAGGCATTCCCTACCATCCACCCAGTGCATGCTGGGATATGCTCCAGACACTTGTACCCCTAAATAAGATAAGTATGTAGAAAATTGATCGGTGTGTTTTTTTAAATTAATTAATAAACAGTTATTAATCATATCCAAGTTATGGACCAATTATTCATTAAATACTTGTAAATAGCAATACTGTATTAGCAATTAATTAGTGTACTATAATTTGAGCAAATATATTTCAAAAACAAGTTATGCATGATCTGGCATTTTCTTATTACACAAGATGAAGCCAAAATTAACAACATAACAATATGCACGTAAACTTACAGCATAGGTTAAAGACCTCCTGATTTTAAACGCTCGGGCAAACCACACTCATTTCCATACAGCTCAAATATAGCATTAAGTTATATGCATGGCTTAATGAAGTGTATAGGAACTCAACCTGAACATGTTGGTCTGGTTGTTTTTCGGTGACAACGTGGAAACACTATTAGTGTTAGTGGTCACCCAGGCACTAATAATGTAATGACTGTGATCGCTGGGCAAACATTGATTGACCCTCACTCTAGTTGTTTCTGTCTCTCTCTCACACACACACGAGCAGACGTTCACACACTGACTTGGTTGAACGCACACCACACATCAGCAGAACATTTGTTTCAGTAGGTCACTGAGATGTCCACTACATAATCTCTCTTTTGGTCACATCCTCTGTTTTTTTTCCTTCTTGTTCTTCATCTTGTTGCATATTGCTCTGCCTTTCGCTTTTCTTTGATTGCGGGTTTTCAGTGTGGCTATCCAATGTGTTTCTCTCCCCTCTCCCCTACTTGAGCAAGGTGACAATTACAGGGTTTCCAAGCTGAGAGGAGACGCTCATCAACATCTATAATCTGTGGGGACCCCTGTCACACACACACACATGCACACACACACACACACACACACATGCATGACCATCCATCTTGTATGCCATCCACATTCAAAGCCAGATACAGCGCGTGCACACTTTACCACCCCCACATGTCCCCTGCTGTTCCTCACTCACGAGAGCGGAGCAAGCAAATTCAGAGGCATGACAGACAGACAGACTCACAGACGTATCATTACCCGAGCCTCTCCATCAGGGTGGGTTGTCTGACGATAGCAGGGCTGAGGGCCACAGCTTTCAATCTCATGATACTCTAACACAACTCTCTGCGTGCAAACAAATACTTAGAGACCCACATATCCTGTAAAGTCCATCATTGTCCCTCATCTCACCCTTTGCTACGTGTAACACTGGTCTGTAATGAGCCCAGTTGATCATTGAGTCCTAAGTTGGGGTCTGTTTGTAGAAGAAACAGGACAAGAAATAATGGCAGTATATTATTTTACTCAAGGATATGTTTGCAACTCTGGTAAATTAATAACATGATCAATTTCAAAAACTCATCTCTTTAATTTTATGACAGTGGGGTCAAGCAATACTTCTGAAGCAACATAAGATCCTTTAGCATGACGAGTTAGTTTTTCCCAATCTGTCCCATCTCCTATCCAGATCTTGACGCATGCAAATCACTTTCCTACTCCACGTGCTCCCCTGTCACCTTTCCTCTCCTCCTCTCCTGGCATAGACCCTGTCTGGACCTAAACAGGAAGGGTGTGGCGCTGAGGTGGCACACCAGGGTCGGGACCTGGCCTCCCTCCCGTCATTAGAGCCTCAAGCTGGGCCAGGGCTTCCGTTGATGTGGTCTACCGAGGAGGGGAGGCAGGGGAGGGACATCCCTTTAATTGTACCCTAGGTCATAGCGAAAGGAATGTCTGAGGTCTGAGGGCTTCACACACACACACACACACACATCAAGAAACGTTCATATACATGCTCTCTCTCTTGCTCTTTCTCCTCTGTCTCTCATTCTTCTGTGTTCTCCACCTCCCATACACCCACCCCTGCGGAGAAGGCCACTAATTGGCACATTGGCTGCCAGTGTGGGTGTGGAGGGAATGTCAGAGCGCCACGCCATAGCAAGGAACCCACAGACATCTCCAGAGCAATATGGAGACCCTGGGGAGAAACAGAGAAGATGAAGAGCACCCTACTTCACAGCTTTCTTTGACCACTACATAATAAAAAGCAGGTAAAGAAATAAGATGCCGTACAGTAGGTCAGCATGTGTTGGTGGTGGAGTGGCAGGGACATGTTACAGGCAAATCTCGTCCATGAATTGCTCAGGTTTTCATTAATATGAATAGCCGCAGTACATCATGCAGTAAGAAGATTTTGTTTTCGACATTTACTTTGTTACCTTTCCCGCACATGAAAAATGCAATCAGACTATATTTTGAAAAAGTGAGCAATGCAAAGACATTTATATTACGGTGAGGAAATACTCAGGTCCAAAACTAAGTCTCCATCCTCCACTAACATTATATGGAGGAAGAGTACATTTGATCCAGACCATATAAAAGTCTCTGCATTCATTGCCAGGCAGATAAATAAAAGTCATGTTACAGTTGGGCATTTATAAAGTTATTTATGGGCCCTCATCCTCTCTTTTATTGACTACTCATGCCATCTGGAACACTCCAGCTGTGAAAAATTTGTCGACTGTATTTCTTTTTTTTTTTTTCAGACCATATTCCCACACACAGCAACATACAGTGTACGTAAAGAACACATATTTTCCTCAACTAGATCAGCATGATTTAAACACCAATTTTCAATTATTACACACACAATATAAATACAATTTCTGTGTAGGTCACTTATTTCTCCACTGAGAACAGTAACTTCCTTGTATTATAATAGCTGATGACTAAACCAAGAAGTGTAAGAGCTCTCAATGGTGCCCTATTCCTGACACTTAATGGGTACTTTATTGGATTAAAGACCCCTTTTTTCACTGTGAAATTGATTAAATGAATTCTTAATTTCAAGGACTGCCAGTATACCACAGATAAATATGGCTTCAGATGTATTTTAAGAGTGTATAGATATATTTAAGGAGTGTGTGCTTGGTTTGTTTTTAGCCACTGAAGCAAAATAGGCTTGTGTATTTGCGGAGGAATTTTCAAAATTTAGGGTGAATCTTTCCCACCAGTAAGTCCCACACTGTAACAGTCCACATTTTTAAAATTCAGGATTTAATTGTGAATACATCTATAAAGTCTGAATGTACGAAATTAAAGATCAAGCAAGTCTCTCTCTTGTTACTTTATACATTCTCAGGAATAAAGGTCCCCAAACAAAACATGTGACATATGCCCATCATAAAACAACCCCAGGTGATCGGCTCTTACAAAGCATCAGCTTAAGGTCACTGTGAAACAATGGCAATTCTTCAACTTGAGACCAAGAGCAGGGGGGTAGCTGGCAGGGCTGACATAAAGATATAAATAGAGTGGTGATGAGAGCTGGTTAGAGTGGGTGGCTATTGGTGCATTTGAACTTGTGGTGGGCTGAGGTGCAGGGGGCCCAAAAAGAGGGAGGGAGGGCAGGTCAGGGACTGATAGCCCACAGGGCTGGTGGAGCCTCGGCCCATAGAGCATGCAGCCAACTTTCCAGTCAACACATGAGTCAGTCAGCAGAGATGCGCCCAAAATAAATGGCTTCCCTGTTCCAGGCGGAACCACACCCTCTTGTGGTTTCTTAGAGGGCAGTGTGGGCAGGCTGGGCGACATCCCCTCTGGGGTTTCTGAGGCCGGGGATGGATCTGGACTGGGGGAGGTGGCAGAGGTTGAGAGGGAGTGGGTGGTGAGTAGGGGCTGTGAGGAGCATGGGGGCGTGTTTGAGTTCCAAAAATGGCAACATTAGGGCGAGGAGCTGGCAACCTTTGCATTGTTTATTGTTTACCCGCACCGTGGACAGTAAACAATGGCACGCCCTCTCTTTCCCACTCTGCGGCGGAGGCTGGAGCTGAAGCTGACCCTGGACCTCAGGCTGTGGGCAGGGCTTCGTCCAACTTCCAACCTTCCCTGTTCCAACACACTGCTGGGCCTCCACGGACAGACTAAAAATCTCCTCTTTTCTTCTGCTTAGTTTTTCCTCTCCCTTCGTAAAATATACACCTTTTTATTAACAACTTTACTATTTCCTCTTTCCATTTCTATCGTTCAAAGCCCTGTATGAGTGACGGCCATCGTTGACTTTCTAAAATAGGTGGCTGAATGCTAAAGCAGATTTCCGCTCAGTTCCTGACAGGACACCAAGCTGTTTGGCCAGCCAGAGGTTAGATGCACTGACGACACTTGCCCTCCTCTTATATCTTGTTTTCTCTCTATCTTACTTTTTCTCCCATTCTCTTTCTCTCTGTCCTTCTCTGTGTATGTGTGCATGTCCCCACCCATGATGGGTCTCGTTAGCTGTCAAGTGTCATCTTTATTAGCGCTCCCGGTGAGTCAGAGGAGTGACAAGAGAGAGCTGGGAGTCAGTCTTTCATTACCCCTGGTGACGGAAGTGTCATTCTCTCCATCTATTATTCATATTCTCTTTAATTTAACCAGGTAGAAGTAGCCTCGCAGCCCAGTGCTCACAGATACAGTGAGTCACCCCAGCAAGACAAACATGGACAGGGAGTTTTTTTATTTGAAGCTGTTCCCAGTGAAGCAATCTGCTTGCTGGCTGTCAGGAGACAGAGCAATTATATGTTCGACTCAAGATTCAAGACTTCAAAAATGTAATGACATGAGTGCCATCTGTTAAAAATATTGTGTACAGTTGGCACAAAGTTATCAAAATATTACTGTACCAGATTATTGTCACTTCAAACTTTGAATCCATGAAAGGCTTGATGTGATTGTTTATATTAATACAAACGTGCTAAAGCTTTCCTGTGTTTCATGCTTGAAAAGAGAAAATGCTAATCATTGCACAATTAATTACACGAATATGATAAAATTGTTATTTTTCTTTTGTTTGTTATTGTGGGGCTTTTTTTTTTCTTTGCAGACACTTCTTAAATTTGCTGTGGAAAAACAAAAAAACCGAAATCTTTAGGGAGTACCACCTTGCCTGCATTAGATAAAAAAGATCAAACTGTAAGCATACATCCTTTAATCCAAAACACACACATACACACACACAAATGCAACATCCAGTCAAAACCACCCAAAACACACACATTCACTAAAGCCTTTAGGAGCTCCAACTTCTCAAAGTTGGAATCGAAAGAAGTACAAGGAGAGCAGGAAACACTGAGACAAAGGGGAGAAAGAGAGAGAGAGAGAGAGAGAGAGAGAGAGAGAGAGAGAGAGAGAGAGAGAAAAGATTACATCTGCTAGCCTAGAATTAGAGCGTAGATGTATTGTCACTCAACTGAATGTTGCAAACTCCAGGTTCCCTCAAAAACAGGGACGTCTCCCTCACCGCCTTTTCCCCCCGAGGACTGGGTGCGTTTGGGGAGATAATTGACGAGTCCCCTGGCATGCAGCGGGAGAACGAGCGCCACACTCAGCGACTCACAGCCACACAAAGCTTGGCTCACTCAGTGCGTGTTCATCAGTGTGTACGTCAAAACAACAGACTGGAAGAGAGTGTGTGTGTGTTTATATGTGTGTGTGTGTGTGTGTGTGTGTTTATCAGAGAAGGAGGAGAATAGGGTGATTATTCCTTTCTTTGTGTAGCGTAATCCATTTCCGCTAAGCTTGAGAGAGCACCCAGGAGTAATGAGAGATGAACCTGAAAGAGCCAGACTCCATGAACACAGTTCTGAGGCAGGCCTGCGCTCTTTCTTTTCATCCCTCTGTATCTCTCTCTCTCTCCATCCCTGTGCCTGTGGAACACTTCTGTGTTTGACTAACAACTGTTGTGTCTGAGCTTCAACTTCTTCTCTGCTTCCTCAAACTGTAAGATGGCTATGGCAGATCCAACGTGACGGATTGAATCCCACCTTTTCTTTTCTTTCTTTCCTGTTCTCAACAAACGCGCAAACTGCCTGCCAGAGTAGAGGAATAGTATGTATCATAGCCATGTATGTACAAGAGGAAAGTTTACAGGGAAAGTTATCTTGAGTTGCAAAAGTAAAGTTGGATTTAGAATCAGAGTCTTCTGTTCAAAAAGCTTGGCCATCTTTATGAGCAATTCTGTAAGCTATCAGGCCATACAACATCACGCCATCTCAATATGTTCTATGGTCTTACCTTTTTAAATAAGGCAAATTTTTAAGTCATTAAAAGTGTAGTGTTCATTTTCAGGTGAACTGACAATAGCTCCATAATATAACAAAGACAGAAATCTGTACCATAGTTGTTTTTAAAAATGTTATAGCGTTAGAAACTTCATTATCTAAAATAATTTAAAAACTGTTAACTAATTTATCCATGACTGAAGGCATGACATGCCTTTTGTCACACATTCTAACTCAGTGTACACTAATAAATGCAGCTGTTAGTCTGATTTTATTCCATTTTGGACATTACAGCTAATTAACATAAATATCACAGTGTTACACGGCTGCATAAAAAATAAAAGAAGATATATGCTTGAGTCACAAAGTGACACTAAACAGAAAATGGCTAAAAAGTGCATCTTGGAGCAGTGAGTGTCACTCGCTTTCAATTAAAAAGCTTTGAGCTTGCTGTAAGAGCTGCCAAGCTGAAGATATAAATACTCACGACGGGACAGTCTACTTGTCTGTCTGTTTACTTGGTCAACATTTTGCACAGCTCTTATTTATTCATTCTGTTTGTTTATTAATTTTGCAGAAGTCATGCAAAATGAGACTGTCTGGTGTCACACGGTGCTTAAATCAATACGCAGTCCCTTCAAGTTTTACAATTATCAAGGTTTTTTCTCTCTATCAAACTCCGAAACAGCTCTAGCTTTGAAACAGACTTTCATTACTCATAACTAAAGTAATACAGAAACACGAGGCAAGTAAAAATGAGCATTTGTTTATTCTGCTACGCGGTTTTACAAAATCTGTCTGTTTAAAATTTACAGCCGAAACTCGTCAGACGAAAAGGGAGAATCCAGTCAGGCATGAAAAAAAAAAAACAATGACACAGGGCCAACTTCCCTAATATTCTGACTGGGACTGTAAATACTTCCCCTGTTAACAGATTGAGGAAGCTGTCATATCCACATTTTCCCGTTGACAAAATCATTCATAGGAAAATAAGAACAGGACTACTCACATACGACAACGTCTCTAAATTTCAAACATACAGTACAGTATATTAGAAATACACTGTGAATCATCAAAATGACAACAATACGATAAACATTAACATTTACACTTATTACCTTCAATTTCACTCCATGAAGCCTATAGACGAGGCCAAATTAACAGAGAATATGTGCAAATGTTTGTGTGATATTGGCTGTTTCTGTGTGAATTTGTGTGTGTACGTGCGCTCCAGCATATGTGTGTGTACGTGAGAGAGAAAGTGCATGCCAGCAGAAGATTCAGCTATGAGTGCAGTAGGCTCTCGCACTCAGTCAGTTTGTCCCTGCTGTGTGCGCTCCCACCCAACGCCTCCATTCCCGACCCCCTGCAGAGACCTCTGATTGCCGTGGAAACCGCACTTAAGGAGAGAATTAGGATTGCCTCCTCCTTAATTTAAAAGTGCGGCTTAATTGGTTTCATTTATTACAGATGGAAATGCAAACTAAATGTTATCTGATTTCATAGGTGTGTTTGCTTCAGATGAAAATTAACTAATCAAAGAATTTGCAGCAGCAATTTAGATGAAGCAAAGCTGCTGCTGTGTTGCTGAAGACAAATAAAGAGGCAGTGAGGCAACAACGCACAGATGTAGACAAGCAAAAACGTGTGCAAACCTACAGCACATGCAGTGCACACGCGCAAACACACACGTGGAACCATACAACACTTATCCTCATAGAAACGCCTTTCAAGGTGGACTCAAGTGGGCTGAGTGTAGATGTGGAAAATTACTGCTCTGATCCGACCACCCCTTGCACAATCAAGAGTCGACCCTGTGGGCTCGGCTCAGGTATATTTATCTCTTGTGGCAATGAAACTTACATACATACAGTCATGCGGACAGAATTGAATACCGCAAAAAGCATTTTCATACACACGCACCGTGTAAATAGAGACATTCAATATTTGGCCATGTGCCTCCATCTTTTGCAAGTGCCGATGAGCATGCAGATGCCACCTAAACATGAGCACAAGTGCACATAAACATAGAGTTAAGCACAATTTTGAATTAGACAGAAACAAAACTCTACTTCTCTGGTCAGCTCTCTCCCTCCCCAACATTCCCTGGACCAGGGGTGTGTATGGTCCCACCAGAGGGTGACAGCGGTCAGTGGTCACCTCTCTCTCACTGACTGGTTCTGTGTTGAACCATGACCACACCATCACCACACGACGTCCTGGGGCCAGGTGAGCATGCCACTATCCAGGGCACAACACAAACATCACTCCAGTCTTGTCTCTGTACATATACGCACGGGGGGTGCATGCAGCTAGGGCATGAGTGGTTAAAGTTTATTTCTGGATGTATTCATTACACAGTGAAAGGGTTGCAGTTGGGGCTAGGCAATTGTGGCGCCAGCGTGTGATTGTGGCAAGACAGCCTGACCGCCCAAAAATGGCTGAGCTAACAGGGACAGTAGAGAAGGCAAGGTTCACGCTTGCACTCGCTAGCCTTTGGCAAGTTTAGTCTCCTCACCGTCCCCACCAACGCACCTTATACTGATTATTCATCCCACTGAAACCACTATACACTGCAACAGTTTGTTGATGGATTACAAGAAAGAGCCAGAGAGAGCGCAAAAGTGCAGAGGGAAGAGAGAGGCAGAGAGATCACAAGAGGAGAATCTGAGTCTCTCTGCCTTTCCGCTGAAACTAACAACTTCATAAGAGACAGCCACCAAGCAATCCTGGCAATCACACACTCTTCCACAGAGAAATAATAAGCAGCAACTGGCGAGAGCGAGAGAGCGAAATTGCAAGAGAAAGAAAGATGGGAGAGTAAAAAGTGAGAAATGGATAGAGAGAGTTAAGAGAAACTACTTCTTTGGAGAAGTAACTGTGCTCAGCCTCTGAATGTTGAGAGAGAAAGAGAGAGCAGTTTATTTGATGGCTCTGTGCGTTTGAAATTGTGAAAAACTTGCTCCCGTCACCTTTGCCTTTCTATGGCCTGTGTTGCTGAGGGTGTTTCACTCTGAGATGTTGTGTAGCTGTTTTGTGATGAGAACACCCTGAGGGAGACACAGCGGGACACAGGGTGTTAGGGTTCAGCTGTGTTTGCTTGCTTACAACCGGAGGAGGAAAAAAAAAACCAGAGACATAAAATCAATGATGAGACTGTTAGTGGAGGTTTAAAAGGGAGCGTTTAGAGAGGATCCCTGGGTGGAAGGTGATGTAGTTGCAGTTTGTAAAAAGCATGTGATCCAACTCGGCGCTGCAAGAGAGCGAGGGGCAAGACAGCTTCCATGTGAAATTGCGGTTTTCACGTGAGAGCATATAGGAATGATTGAGCCAGAGGACGATTTTTTGGTATTTATGTGAGGAGGAAAGGTGAAGCGGTGGGGAGTCGGTGTGTGTGTGTATATGAGGACACTCGCATGCATGTGTGTGCACATATGCGTACAAATGCCAGCACTCCGGTTATCAGCCTTGTGTATGGTTCAGGATGATAAATCACATCCCATTCTTTAGCAGTGACAGCTCTTCGTGGCAGCAAATCTGATTCTGGCCTCTTAAATCAAGACATGTGGTTGAACGGAGGCTGTGAGATCTGAGGTTTGCGATGCCTCTCAAAGAGAATGTCTGAATGGGCCTTTTGATAAGAAAACAGCTTGAAGTCATCCCACACAGGCATGAAAACAGCATGCACCTCCCGTGTGAGAGCCAAACAGATTGGAGGGGATGCGATGCTGGATCTGTTCCTATTACCCAACGAGCCAAGTGCGCGGAGTGATTGACAATGATTAAGTGTAAGAGGGTATGCTAGTGTCATTCCCTGAAACATATTTCCTACTTGTCAGTGTGTAGGAGGGTTGGGCAAAGCCTGTCCATCAAAAAAGACAGGATGAATCCATGGTCTTTATCATTTGCAGATCTTATCGCTTTGGTTCAAATTACCATCTAACAGGATACCTGAAGTCTCTTCTGATGTTTTCCCTCCTGCATCGGTAAAGTGTATTCTTTAAAGGTGCAGGTCAGCACAACAACAAAGGGGTACATTACAGATTTAAAAACCAAAAACCAAAAAAACAACTCCTCCAGCTTTGGAATGTGATCGTCCAAGTTTCAACTTGAAATCTGTTGTGGAGTCCCTGCCAAGTTTCAGGAAAACAGCGCTTGTTGACAAGTTGGTTGAATCGTGATCAAGGCACCTGCCACATTGAGAACCTGAAACAGGCACCATTTGGTGGTTCACAAGGTCACTCGTTCTGTGTTGGGGAGAGAAAGCTTGTGCCAAAATCTCCTTTCAATCATATAATACATGTGGAGAATGCCGTCCACTTTTACACGATGGGTGTTGGATCAGACTTAGCAAAAAATTTATATGTACTTATTAGCGGCACCCTTTGGGGGCTGTTCTTTAGTTCACTTCCTTTATGCGCTGCACAGTTGTCGTTATGTGTTCAACACCTTGTGGCCTGAGCTGTGTTTCATTAAGTGCCTGCTCTCTGTTACCTACTTTTCACTAGTGGCCTGCTGAGTTCAGTGTGTGTTGTATGTGTTTCCTCATTGCAACTGCTTAGCAAAATATGAACACTAAATTGAAGTGGTTATGGCAATTTCACACTAATCACAACAGCATATGTTCAAACATGTGGAAAACAGAGCCAAGTCAATTATTCTGGTGAAATGTCTTTATTTATTCTTAACCACCCTTTAAGTGAATTGTAAGAAATCATAGTGGAGTGGCTTCCAGGAAGATATCTGGGTTATTATAGTACTTATTCTCATGTCTATCATTTCTCTGTTTCTTTGGGCTAGTGTAAAAACTGGAAATGTATTTTACTGCATATGAATATTGTGTTTCTTCTTACATCTCTATTATGTTTCTTTGATTCACTTTGTTTAAATAAACAAACCTAAATCCATTCAAACTTTCTCACCAGTCATGTTAGATGAGTGCAAATGTGATGTAGATGTATTGTTATTCTTACAGGAAACATCTTTTATAGTTGCCAGCAAGTGTCATGAAAAATTATACATGAATTACCTACGTAACTGTATAGCATATCTCCACACTTAATGGAAAAACTCAAACTCCTCCTGTCATTAGCAATTTCCTTTTAAATCCATTCTCAGTATTATGATGATAATGCAATAGGGCATTGCTTATATATAATATAAACTAAAAGGTGCAATGAAAAAATGTAAATTGGAAAACCGGCATTCATATTCATAGGATATATTTTAAAAACTAAACACTAATGTAATGGTAGCATTTTCATTTTCATGCCACATCTGATTGTGTGACTATGACACAAATCTGTTACAGTGACGGCAAGAAATATGAAAACATAATTAATAATAAATAATCAGTAATGCAAAACAACGCAAAGTAGAACATAAAGAGATATGAAAACTTCTCCTGTCTCATTCTAATTTCCAGCAGTCAACAGACGGCAGACACCCCATCTGAGCCTGATTTGGAGGAAACATTATTAAGTGTTATTCCTGCTGAATCTCTGCATAACAAAGACTTCTATGTATGTGATATTTAATTAGGAAAAAACAGAAGATATGCCATCCAGGCAGCATCGGTGGGAGAGTGAGAAAGAAAAAAAAAGAGAGAGAAAGTGAGGACGATACTGAAGGGGATAACAATAGTTGCAGACATTGCTCTGTGTCTTTTTTTTTTTCTGCAGGAGCTTCCTCTCAGGTACGCTGAGAAGCGGCATGCAGCCGCAGCAACAGCAGCAACAGCAGCAGCAGCAGCGTGTCTTTGGCTGACCTATTTAGGTAATTGCACTCTTCATAAAAAAAAAAAAAAACTCCATCTGCAAGAGAAATTACACTTCCCCAATGGTATCTAGGTAACATAATCTCCCTCCGGTGGACTAATTGCGTGGCATGATAACCTCGTAGGCTCAGCCTGTTTAATTTTTCATCTCTTTTCAAATAATTATGGATCAGTAGAGAGGGGTATTGATTTGATTCATTTACTTCCTACACTGAGCCCAAGGTTAACGATTACACAGATCCCCAATTACACAGTAAAGATCCACTGGCCTATTTGCTTTGATTGGCTTCCACTTTATTATTGGCAAAGGTTGCGCTGAAACAATACACATATTTGGTTGCGAGGGGACTAAGGAGCAGGTGTACTGTAAACGCACCACGCCTCACAGCTATAAGCACATTATTGACAAGCCAAATGAAAGTGCGCAGCTGAATAATCTGCTTTAGAACAGACTATAGCGATATTTTCTGTAACATGGGGTTGCATTCCCACTGAGACGTGTCTTTCCACCACTGGCATATTTTTGCTCATGCTTAATGGGAAGGACACACAGTTGCACATCCTAGCCTGAAAGCATGGCGCGTTTTGTTGAGAAATTGAGAGCATTTCAATAAATGAGTCTCCCAGCAGCAATGGGAGCCACATTTCCACCTTGCACTTTGTTCAAACACCTGCCGTGCTCCACTTGTGAACAAACAGCTCTTTAGAAGACACAGGGCCTCGGGCAGGGTGAACAGGCAGAGGAAGCAATTCAGGCTTTGACTCCAGGGTGTCTTACTTAACATGCAAAAGAAAGGTTTGAGGGCATGTGTGGAAGATACTGTAAAGAAATCGTATCTTTTCTTTTACAGTATATTGTTTTTTTTAACACAATACAGTGATGTAATGTGCGACACTACAGAACCAATCCTGCAGCTTTATGTCCATGCAGCTGTGTCTCAAACCATAACCCCACTTACCACACTGCGCCTAATCCCCTGCATTGCCTGTTTGACTCTGTTCCTCAGATTCCTAATCAGAAAATAATGTGCTAAAACACAATACTAGTCTTTGTGCGTTGAACACGTTTGCACCCAAGTAACACCCTTTCTTGACTTAGACTAGTGTGTCCAGCCCCTCCAGGATGATTTGAAACAGACATGAGGACATTAAAATGACTGTAACGTCTAAATGATTTCCTCCCATTAAGTTTCCTCTCCTCTCTCCTTCCATAATCATTTCTCTTATTTCCGCCACCTTATGCCGGCAAAGGAGAGGAAGCTTGTCTTCACCCTTCTACAGATGAATTACATTTCTCCTTCATCACATCAGGGATGAAAAAAAAATTAATAAGAAAGGAAGGAGTTACAGAAAGTACTAGATTTCATACGTGTGTATGTAAGTGGTGGCCATTTCTCGCAGCCCAGAATTGCGGCTGGCTGTAGGGGCAATTTGGAGTCTGTACTTTTATGTCAACTATAAAGTGGTCTTTTTTTCTTCTTGATCACACTGTGGGGTGTGTGCTAATATACCCCCTGCCATTGCTTCTCCTCTCAGTCTCCAACTGAGGACCAACCTCATCTACATGGCCAGTGCCTAATGTGGTGGATCAGGCAGTCAAGGCATGAGAGGACACAGGTTTAAAGTACAAAACAAAGGATTTAATTACAATAACAAAACAATAACTAAATAAACTACTTTAAGAACAACAAGGCCCTTAAAAGCGGTCAAACAAAACTAACTCTACGGTGCGAACCAATTAACAAAACAGGATGTACACTTAACTAATCTACCTCCTGAATGAGGCCTGAGGGAAACCTATATACCCCATGATTAAACCAATAAACACCTGCAGGGGTGGACAGCATAACCCCTCACCAAGTTTCTGCCTATGGAAACCCAAAGCTGACAGAGTCATTGGTATAGTCCTTGGACGGGGGCCTCAGTATAAAAGTCTGGCTCCACCCTCGGCCCAATCTTTTGTTGGACCAGGAAGAAGCGACGAGCCAGGTAAGTCAGAATTGTAAGTGTGTTGCCTCAGCCATCACACCTAAAAACCAATGACCAATGATCTCACCTGCTCTGTATGTGGCTGTTTGCAGGTCCTTCCAATCTTGCTCACTAAGGACAATAGCCAGCTTGGTGTGTGTGAGTGTGCATATGGGTGCAGAAATGTAAGTGTGTCTGTTTTTAGTATTGCTTGAAAATGTAAAAGGACTTGGTTGGGTGGCTTAGCACTCATCCAGTTCTTTCTACAGTCTCACCAATTCCACCAGCACTGTCACTTAAAGAGCTCCATGTTACCCACACTTCTGGATGAGATCTGGGTAGGCTCTCACCCAGAAAGTGGCTTTGGGAACCTTATTTTCCAATTAAAGAAGAATCTCTAAGTTGGTGGCCTCTCTTTCTTTATTTTGGTTGTTCTCACATCCTCTTTCTCACTCTCTTCTTGCCTTCTTCCTCTCTCAGCCCTGTTGTTCTTTCTGACCGAGCTTCTCCACCACCGGACAGTGGAAACTCCTCAGACAGGACAGACTTTTCATGGGGTATACTGAACTAGACCCTGGGACCTATTGGGGCCCAGAGGGAAACCCGCCAACTATTCCTTCAGTCTCTGCCATGGAGGCTCATGTTGCCTTTCACCACCCATCTGTACAGAGTGAGTGCAGACAGGCCAGCCTGTTTTTATTTGCCCAGCATTCCCATTCAGGGTGATGAGGCCTGCCAAGGTTTCACAGGTACTGGTAATGTAAGCCTTGCTCTTGGGGTCTCAGTAGTCTAATTTCGGGGGTTTAGACAGCAGGTCGGGGGCGTAGGAGCGGTTCGGTTGAATGGCTCTGAGTTGGGTTGTTCTGTCCCTCAATCAGACCCTTCATGGAGCAGACAGGGGGAGGAGGAGAGCGGGGCACTACTTCCACTGTACAAAGTTATTCCTCTCTGCATTGCTTATCCCTCTCTCTCTCGCTCTCTCTCCCTCTTTCCCTCTCTTTTCCCCTTTTCTTCTTTACATTGGGGTTCCACAGTGCATATGGTGCAGTAGCAGTCCCAGAAGGGTCGTTCTCAGGCTGTTGACATTGCAAAAAAAGTGTAAGTTTTAACAAGTGTTTAAAGAGCATGGCCGGGGACACGGGTCTGTGACTCTGAATGTTTGGAGTGTGAACAGGGCCCTGGGTACGGCTCAGCCCTGCTCATGAAGGGAATTCAAAATGACATGTTTGGAGAAGTCTGGTCATTGTGGCTTACTGGTTTTCCCTAGCAGCCCCACCCCATGCCAACGCAACTGAGACAGGGTTGGGGTCTGTACGAGACCCTTGATATTACTAAATAGGTGGATGCAAAAGTTTGTTTTGTAATTAGCTATTGCTCCCTGATTAAAGCATCTAAAATTATGAGAAATAAGTTGCTGGCTATGGGGGAAAATTGGATAATTTTGCAAATCACCCCTGCAGGTCCTTTTGCCAGTTTCTTCATTGTGGGGGTCAATAAAAACAACTGAGGGAAAAGCAGAGTAGAAATAATTCCTGTTTTAAGTAACAACTCAATTACACCACAGCCATACAACAGACCCAGAGAGACACTTGGATGGGGTTAATTTGAATAATGAGCGTATGTACTCTCCATGGACTATTCAGCAACAATCCTCTTCATTGCCCACTTGATGTTTTTTTTTTTTAAGTAAGCATGAGCTGCAAGAGTGTACATTTATGGTTTTATTTCCATTGCCCTCATTATCTCAGGATTAAGATGTTTATGCTCAAAGATGTCAGTCCTCATTCACTGAAATATTTTTAAGTACAACAGATGGGCTATAAACGATATATTTTTACAATAAATACAAACAATACAACACAATACACCCACCACCAAAACTAGTAACAATTTTCACAACACAGATGATACGAACAGTTTATTTTTGTCTATATTGTAGGCCTCAAGTTACTCATTGATCCGATTTTGAGTTCTCTTGTTTCAGAACCGCTACAGTTATGTCCCTCTCAAGATCTGTAAGAAACTGTCTAGGTTACTCACTGCACCCCTAAAACCAACCTCTAAATCATATCTATGACATTTCTCCATCATTGGCCTGTTGCCAGTTTACCTCATGGCAAAATCCCATCTGAGTTACACCCCACCTATCCCCCTTCATAGCTCCCAATTCAAACATTTGACAGCCTCTGGAAAGGTGCAGTTCAAGTTGTTTTCACTCGCTGTCTCTCAAATGCAGCGTTAACAGACGGAATGAAAAATACCCCAAAGACACATATCAGTTTGGCTAAAAACATGGTGTTAGGAGGAAAACTTTCAAGCCCCCCTGTGAACCAATATGTTCGAAACTCTCCGGAGTTGTGGCGCTACTGCTTTCTATCAGTTTTTTGAGACCAGTAATTAGCTTAGCCTGAATTTGATCACAGAGGAAAGTTTACTTTCAACATACTGTTCAGTATCAGAAGCTCACATTTGACACATAGACAAGGGCAGGGCTAACAGAAAGTTTTACTTGTGCTTTAAATTCATGTGCAGGTAATCTCCCATTTCCCTTCAGTGGCTGCATGTAAGCTTAGCAAAAATCACTATTTCTCATGGCAGTCCTGTGGGGCATCTATCAGTATGACAACTTACTGCTAGGTCCAATGAACTCTTGAATATTTGATTCTGAACATAATCCACAGCTTCGGTTTTTTACTTCAATAAAAACATAGTTGGATATGGCACATACCTATCTCTCAACAGCATTTTAACCCCAAACCTGAACACTAATGATCCACTGTATGTGGTGAACATTTATCAAGTTTCATTTTACATACTGTTGCACAAAGAGCTGAGTGTTCTGGAAGCCTTCTGTAGGGACAGACCTCAGAGCCCACATGATCTGCATATGTGTGCCTGAAACCTTACCATACATATGAGGGGATATTTCTTCTTCTTCTTTATATTTCAGATACATTTCTGTGGTCAGCATGACATATTTTGCATAAAGTTGAACTGAGGTGGTGGTTATAAAGAAGAGGAAAAGAGGAACCGGTTAAATATTTTTTTCACCGTCACTATACAAATGCTGCAAAGTTGAGCTAAATGAAATGAAATACCTCCAATTCCAAACTCTGTTATTTTCAGGTATGTCGTACTCCAGGGAGTTGACGGTAAATCACCCCGATAAAAAAATAACAAAAAATCTTTTTCATCACCTCACCTGAAACCCTGTATGGCACCTCACTCCTACCCCACACATACACACACACACATGCACAGACCCATGTACACACTGAAACGCGAACGAGCCCAACAACACACACTCATACACAATAAGAGGGAGACCCTTTTTCCTCAAATGGGATACGGCAATCCAATCAGGCATGCAATCATGCTAAAACTGAGTAAACATGACCAACTACAGAGCATTTTGCTGGATGCTGATTAGTGCCCGTTACCCCCAGGCTACAGCGAGGTAAACAGACGCAGTGACCAACGGCGTGTTGATGTTCTCCCTTCACTTCACTTGCCCAACCGGATGAGGGATGACAAGTCAGCGTGCGTAATCTGTTAAAGGTAGAATAACAAATACCAAAGTGCCACTTCGGTTCCTCCATCCCCCTGGCAGCCGTTTCCACCCCTGGAGGGCAATTTGGACCAAGATTTATTAGACATAATTAACTGACTGTGCTGCTCCTGTCTTAGCCCTAATATTTAATTTGCTCACTTAAACAAAAGACAGTCAAATGGGATGCGTATATTCTCTGTGAATGCCTTTTGTTAGAGTTAATGCTCTGCTTTCCTGACTACGTAAGCCTTTGTGAAGCTTTCATTGTTGCTAACATGATATAAGCACTTCGCCATGCATACAAATGCTGCTGATGAGACACTGAACTATCATAGAATGATATCTTAAGTAGCAGCAAAGAATCTTTCTTCATTGTATTCAGTGGGTGGTGTTGGTGGCTTACCTGTAAGGCTTGGTAGTGGTGTATTGGGCACTAGTGGTACCAAAGCCTGCACTGAAAAGGGAAGTGTGTTCGTCGTAAAGCTGGAGGTTGTGGTGGGGGTGGGTGGAGTGTGTGTGTGACTGTTTCTTTATGTTTGTCTGTCTGTCTGGTTTTCAATCTGAACCTATAAGTGTTTGGAGGGGTTGAGTGTGTTGGAAACCCCCTCTCAGTCCTGACTGTCTGTCCAGCTGCTCTGCAAGAAGACAGAAGTGTTGAAACACTTCACTTCCTGAGATGCAGCAGACATCAGCGTCAGCCAGCCTGGCTCTTACGTGTGTTCAGTTTGTGTTTGTGCATTTTGCCTTATTGCCATATTGGGGATATGACAAGTCAGTGTAAATACATGTATTATTATATATATTTTCTATTTCTTCATATTATTAAGAAGAACTATTTTTTTCTCAGCCAGGCGATATTTTGTGATGCATAGTTACTATATAGTAAAGGCGAGAAAACTGGACACGACGTCTGCAGTAGCTTCCCTTACAAGTGCACTTCCTGTCTCACTTCCTCTTAAACAGAAACAGGGCCTTAGGTCTGTCATCATTACATTGTCATTATCCATACCTCTACAGCGTGCAAATGAGAATATGGTAAACCCCCTATGATGAAGCACTTACATAAACATTAACTTGCCAAGGAATAGGGATCTGAAATTACATTTTAAAACATATGTACTTTGTGGTTTAATGTATTATTAGAGAATTTGTGCTGTCTGGTGCAGTGGTGATTAACTGGTTTGTATCTTTGGCATATATGACACACAGGATTTCCTTTGTTTCTGATCATTCTCTTGCTGTATGTCCTCTGGAAAATTGCATGAGTAATGTGCGTTGCATTGTAGATCTGTCTGCAGAGATGCATACAAAATCACAGTGAGTACACAGAGTGTGTTTGTATGTGTGTGTGTGTGTGCATACATGGATGACTTTGCGGCTGCACACGTACATGAATGCATGTGTGTAATGACAAGACCGAGACAAGGGATGCCCTGCAGCTGCTTGTTCCATCTGATGAGGCAGAGTCAAGCTCTGATAGATTCCATCTACCTTGCCTTAACCTTAATTTGCCAGGATGCGGCACGTCAAACAGCCTCAGGACCAATGGAATCTGTCAGCCAACTTCAAAATGTTTTTCATTTCATTCTGTGGCATAACAAAGGGGTTCAAACGTGCATCCACTCAAGCAGCAACAGATCTCCTATCCTCTCTCGTTTGCATGCTTTCTATTAAGGGTGCACATGTATTTTGCTCCAAGGTAGCCAAAGTTGACACATTTGAAAGTTTTTTTTTTTTTGTTTTTCTATGTTCCAACCTGTTGGTCATTGGCAAATTGCATACATACCTTTCAAGTGGAAGGTACACAAAATCTAAAGATCTAAAGAGTTAATAAATCAGATGATTATGATTACTTCAGGAATATTTTCGTCCTACAAATAATTTAACCCACACTGGGCTTTCTTAGTGTGGCAATGTGCTTTGTTAAAACACTACACAACATCTAGGATTCTCGGTATTTGTTTCTAGGGTGTTGATCTTGGTTTAAAAGTTTTGGTCTCCTAATGCTGGATTATCGTGAAGTACAGACATTCTCAGTTCCTCCTTTCAGCACATGTAATTGCTTTTTACTGGCAGCACAATGTTATTTGCACTGATAATGTTCTGTTCAGTGAAAGATTACTTTAAATCCATACAACTGAAAATGTTTCATTTCTTATAGCTCTCTTATTTACTACAGTTTGGGGTATTTGACTTGCACCATTACGACTTGCATGTGCCTCTGTGTGTGTCCGTGCATGAGCGCGTATTTATGTACTGTACGTGCAAGTGTGCATGTTTGTGTCTCTGAGTACAGCTGCTTGCTTCTCTCAGAGTGCCTCTGTGGTTGCCTTCTTGGCCCTTAATGCCGGAAGTCCCCCACCAGTCACATGTGACATTGGTTCCTGACACCCTTGTGTTTACAGTGAGCGCAGACGGACACAGTCCCCTCCAGAAACGTTTGTCCTTAGAAAAAAAGGAGGTGTTTGTCCTTCCAAGCCTCTTGGGAAATTGTCCACGATTCTTGTTAAGCGGCTCCAGACCACACTGAAAACACAGCCTTGTCCACAACAGATGTTTGTTTTGCATCGACTTTGCTCTGTAGCGTTTAGAGCATAAGAATAGAATCTTTATGGAGGCTGCTGTCCACATGAGCCACTTAGCTGTGGAGACTGTGGTTGGAGGATTATATCAACAGCAAAAATGATCCCCAGACCCCTTGTTTAAATTCATTTTAATTGTACATAAAGATTTCACACTTGAAATGTTCTTTGTGCTCTGTTCATACAGAAAATATCCAAATGTGGGAATATATGATGAGAAAATGTGCATTCATTTTTATAGGAAAACAATATGAGATTTAAAAAAACAATTCATTCCATGTGTTTTAATTTTTAATCTATTGTTTCCCAAGTGTTTGTGTGATTTCAAGTCAATCTTAGAAATGTATAATCTTAAAAAGAAAGGGTTTAAAAGAAAAAAAAAGAAAAAAGAGAAAGCGGAAAGCGAAATATGGCCCAGAACATTACCACCAGCCAGGTCATTAATGAGCATTGCTCATGCTGTCATGGCAACTATTATCACAGTGATGTCGCTAATAGCATCTGAGACAGAGCAAGAGAAATATGTGAAAATTATTGTCAGATTCAATTAGGATCCTTTTGTCTGAACTCAGCTGGTTGTCCTCCAGGCCCGTCATTGATTAGCTATCAAATTGAAAGAAGAATGGGAATGCAGGAACTCAGACACCCTGATGTGAGAGTCATCACAGGACCCTGATGCTTACTGATAGACGAAGGCTGACCCTATCCAGCAACCTTAATCAGCATCATTGCTGACATATTTCTATTAGTTGTAGTGCAAACTATCATCTGCACTCACAATATAATTGTTCTGACAATGCCTGAGATGACTGGTGTTTCAGTCCAGAGCATTTCAAAAACTAAATCAGTGCACAGTCAAGAGAAAGGTTCAAGTAGATTCACACAGCATTACTCATAAAATGTGACATAAAAAACAAATGATTCTTGGTCTTGGAGCTTGATTTGTAGTTTTGTTCTCAGAACATTTACCCGGAAATAATGAAGCATGGCTTAAGGAAATGTGGTGTTGCGAATGATGTCAGCCTAATGAGAACCATATTGGCCTGATGGGCAGGTGGTTTGGTGAAAGGGACAAGTGGAAAACAGTGTGGATGTTTAAGAGCTGGGTGCTGGAATAATCTGGATTGATGAGTCCCATTTGGTCAACATGTTTGTGCGCTCTGGAATGCATGAGGTTGTGGTGGCGGGCCACATTAGGGAGGCCGGCCTGGATGGCCGGATTCCTGTGGTCAGACAACGACAGAGCTTCTTGCCCCCGTTTCAGGAAAAAAAGCAAAACCTCAATCGTGTTTGCTGGCCTGCTGTCGACAATAAACTCTCAACTCAAAGCGCTCTCAGCTAGCCTTCAAATTTCCTGACTATTTTAACATAGAGGTATATACAGTATGTTCCAGTAAAGCAACCCGGGGTCTCATTATGTTTCTCAAATGGAAAGTCTGCAATGAAAGACAGATTTTGAAATGGACACATGTTAATAAGAAAGAATAAGGAGTTTCTTCTTTCTGAATGAACGGTTTGAATCATGTGTATATTTAGATTAATAACTCACCGTGTATTTTTTTACAGGGAATTATTTACAGGGAAAACTGCAAAATTATATGAAGTGAAAGAAACCTATTGCTTTCTTGCAAATGTGAAATTCTTTTGATGCTTTCACCTTCCCTATTTAAACTGGATCCGCTTAGTGCAAGTGATGTATGCAACCTGACTGTGAACCACAAACTGCAACACAAACATGCCAAAACTAACCTTTAAGATTGTTGGGATTGTATCATTGTGACAGCAATAATTGCAGGTTATCATGTGTATGTCTTCTGGAAATCCAAAGCCAAGTGGACAATGTGGCCTATGTTTCCATGTCATGACTTTTACATGGAGGTTGGATTGTAGAGAATACAATTTCAATCTAATAAAACTGAGAGAATATTGCGGAATCACTCTCCATCTGTGCTGAATTGTAATCCATCTTGGACGCACCAGTCATAGCACATGGGGAACATTGTGCACCAGAGTCTTTGGATCCTAGACTTCCCAGAGAGCACTTCCAGTCTAGACTGGATCCATGAACATCTCAGTCCCACGGGAGGTCAGTCCAAAATTCTCAATCAGGGAAGGTTGGCTTCCCCTGGGGCTTCATTCTTTGGCTCAGTCATCCAACCAGCACTCATGGAATTGTCTAGTTTGCCTGGGTGGGGGCAGCGGCCAGTGCTGAGGTGGCTGAGGAAACAGTGGTTTGCCGCCTTCATTCTGTGGCAAAGATCACGATCAGGGTCAATGGAAGAGATGTAACAATACCGTTGCCCTTCGTCAGATGTAAACAGAGCAACTTTGATGTGTTTTTGAATGTGGGTTTGACTTGATGGAGGAGCGCCTTCTTGTCTGGAACATGTGGAAACTGCTGTGTCTCACCTTCCTTTATCTTTCCTTTTCCATGACCTTCTCTTATGCTCAGACAGCACACCACATTGCTTAAGTTATCAAGTTCAATGAAAATCAGTTGTCCTATGGAAACCTTTCTCAATCCCAAACAATAACTTTGCCTGTGAGCACTTTGAGTCTGCCACAGGTGCTGCAGACGTTTTGGTAGCAGACATTTTATTACGTTGTTTTTTGGTCGTATCTTATAATAATGCATTACGCTGAATGGCTTGGCTTTCAAATGATGCAGACCAAATAACTGCTATTACTTCATACAACCATGCACACAGCATGACGTGTGTGCACAGAAAGGCTTTTCATTTAAAATAGGGACTTGCAAATTATTTACAGGGAAAACTCCAAAATTATATGAAGTGAAACAAACCTATTGCTTTCTTGCAAATGTGAACTTCTTTTGATGCTTTCCCCTTCCCTATTTGATCCGCTTAGTGCAAGTGGTGATTTCAGAGAAGATGGATAAGGTGATTGAGATCTAATAACCACAACAAATGCCCCTACCTCATTAGAGTCATTACTAAATACTCCCATTCTTCTCGGCTTGGCAGGGCATCCAAAACTGAATCACCACAATCTCAATATTCAGTCCTCTGCTTTCCCATATTAAAACAAATCAAACATTTCCACACTGACAAACCATAAAGTGTTACACGCTGCCACTCATAATGAGTGACATATCTTAACTGGGACTAATATTATTGCAGATAAATAAAGAGGATGTGTAATAATCCATACATGTTATTATCCCATTATGAAATTCTAGCCTGTGGCACAGCCCTTTGGAAACTTTTAGACTTGACTGTGTTTGCTCAGGCCCTATTAATAAACTCCCCTTTGCATGAAGGAGTGTGTCCTAAGCAGACAGCACATGTCAGTGATGAGAGACAAAGAGACAGAGGAAAGTTGACTGGACCAGAGAGGCAGGCTACCACAGCTCTATTACTATTTACAGAGGACGTATACAGTAAGGCTTGTTCAGAGACGTACTCTCTCTTTCTCCATCTAACACCACACCATCGCCCTGCCCCCAATACAGTGCCCTGCTGCAGCCTCCACCTCTGTTCTTTCCTCTCACACCAGCTTCCAGCCCACTGCCACCTCATCTACACTGGCAGTGTTGGCTTCCTCGTTTGCCTCACAGTCCACTTTCCTGACCTGGTTCACTGGCCCTTACCACAGTACACCCACTGGCTCTAATGGCTTATGAACAAAGCATACTTTTCACATTAAAAATAGAGAAGGAAACGCTCATTCAAACACAAACCAGTGTATTTGCATAATTGCATGGTATCATAGGGTAATTACACAGAAAAAAAGGGCAACATAATTGAATGTGGAAGGTTGATGCAGTGACATGAAACACACAAGTATTGCTTGTTTGTTTAAAGAATATGTTTATCTGTGGACATTTTCTTTAAACAAACATGAGAAAGGGTAAAATTAATTTATATAACAATGAATTCTTCCTCTGTAAGTCATAAGCTTGCATTCCAACATGCCCTACAAACAGTTTGACCTCTAGGTCTGGTTGTACACAAGTCTGGGTGGCGGAATTCCAACCCTGCCAGCAGGAATGCTTTCCCCCCACACCTCCACATTTCGAAAGCAGATGATACACATTCCCAAAGGTTTTACCCCACTGCCTTATTGAAGGCTTGTAGCTCTCCAAACCTAAACCTTAATCAAAGGCCACACTTTAGTAGGGAAAAGTATTTGGTCCTGGTTAAGTATCTTTTGATCCCAGGGTAGGGATGAGTAAGAGGCCAAAACAGCGGCAGACATGGCGTCTGCTTTGCGTGCGGTGATCACACGCCTTTGATGAGACAAGAAGTGGATGGGGAGAAAAGTGGTGGGGGATGTGATTTTGGTTAACATGCACTTACAAAACTCATTTGCACAAACGCTTGCAGTCATGTATGGTTGTACGCTCTCCCTCCATCAACACACTGCAGGCACTAACAATAGAACACACCTGTTGGTCGTTACTGCAGAGGAACCAGACACCAAGTAGACACACCAGGCTCACTCCCAGAATCCCCACAGGGGGGCCTGCATGGCTGCTGCTGACACATACAGTAGCTTGTGGAGAGAGACACTTTCTGGACAGATGTATACACGTCTAGAAGCGTATACACTCATGCATTCACACTCAGCTCCACACAAACACAGACACACAGTGATCAACAGGCTTCTATGTATTTGAGAATCACCGAGGCATTTAGTCTCTAGTCTGCCCGTCCATCTGCACATCCATCCAATCCCATAAAAGGCATCATAATGCGATGTCCCCTGTGTATACGCGTGTTTGTCAGTGTGTGCGAGTGGGGGTGGGTACACCCACAGGCGGTGCTAGAGAGTGACACAAGCCTTAGAGGGAAGAGTAGAAAAGTAACATTCACTCTGCATGCAGTTAACCATGTTAAATAAATGATACAATAGGGAAAAATCAAAGACATATCAAAGTCCTTGTTGAAGCATGTATAACACCTCCACAAGGACTGGTGATTCAGAGATTCATACTTGGACCTTTTCACGGTCCTCGTGGGCAGACCACCAACATTACCAATCTTCTCATGTCTTACTTGTGCTTCAATACCAGGTGCCCTACCAGCGCCACCCATGGTCAAACTGTTGGGAAGTGGACAGGGAAAGTTCAGTATTTAACCATTTTACTAATATCAAACCAATCCCTGGGGTATATCAAGTTAAAACAAGCAGAAAAGGGAAAAAACAACTTGAAAACTTCAAGTAACCAGAGCTTTGTGAGTACGAAAGATCTATAAGCTAATAGATATTGGATTTTTGAACCTATATGGATCTACAGTGTTCAGGGTCAAAACACTTGGCCATAAAGTTACTTAAAAGTGTATTTTTGGAATTCACAAATCACACCTATCACATCTACTTAAGCAGTGTGCTAAGCCTGTATTTTGTAGACATTAACTCAACATTTCATTTCTGGCAAAAGCATTTGTTAACTGCTGCATGTTGGCTACTGTGCACTTTTAATTAAATAAAAGCTTGGCCACTATCGTTTTATGTTATAAACAGTAAGATAATAGCTGCCTGCCTTTATAACAACTTGAGCTTTCAACGTTCCTTGTATATTTTGGATGCTATTCTTCCAACCATCTTGTATCCCAAATGCTGGCAAGAATAAAGGCACATTGTATGAACAGACTGGGAATGTGAGTAGCTTACCCAAATCACAGAAATATGAAAATATTGCTTGATTGCCTATGAACATTTGTTAGCTTAGTGCTCACAATTAATTTACAGTCCATCCACTTACAAAACCCAAACCCCATACTCTTTTGTCATCCACAGAAATCAATTTAGGAACCAGAGAATGGCCTCTCTGGCCCACTCATTATCCTAGCATACGATGTTGCATTTGTAATTCTCATGTAATCAAAATTGTCATTGATGTGTGCTCTCGTCCCTCTGGCTAGGCAATTCATGAAACATAGAGGTAATCACAATAACTGTGTAGTGACAGAATATGCTGATTATGTGATTAAGTGTGCATGTAATTGGCATTATTGTTATTTTTAGCTAGAAGTTAATTGCTAATGGAGATCCTAGTAATTGGATCACCAAATGGCAACACTGCAAATCTATTAGCTCCTAATAATTGCTGCAAAGTGAGAACGGAAAGAGTGGGTGGGAGGTGTTTATGGGGGATAAGTAGCTGCCTCGTTGCTATAGAGGAAATACAGATAGCATATTTGTAAATTTATAGCATTACACTTAAAATTAGAAAGGTGTAATGGTGAAGTTCTTCTCATCGTTGTTAAGTGTTTGTACTGTCAAGAAATGTTGAATTGCAGCTAATAAAGTGTCCTGTTGTGACTTTGATGTGCGTTCAGTGAAATATCCCTTAAAAGATGCATGAGTGAAGAAAAAAAGAAGAAGGAGAACAGGACGCCGTTGTGTGCAGCAGAATGGAAATGCACATTTGAGGATGGCAAGTATATTGGCTGAAAAAAAGAGAAAAGAAGCAAAAACTGAACAGAAAGAGAAACAGAGAGAGAAGGAGAGAGAGAAGGAGAGAGGAGCCTGTGCTGTATCATTTGACAGGGGACCTCGCCGGTGCTATCAGATAGAGGCGTCAGAATGATCAGTCTCACACACACACACACACACACACACACACACACACACACACACACTCTCTCTCTTGCTCTGTCTCCCTCTCTTTCCCCTTGTCTCCTTCCAGAGCAGGGACCAGCCGCTCGCTGATAGAACAGGCCCATTAGGATCCTGCTATCGCCCTCCACAGTGGAGAGATTGAAAGGCCCTGATAGCTGCTCTGCGATCCCCACAGTCCTGGGAAAATCACTCCATATCAGTCATTGGATCCCTTACTTGAGACAGAGGGAAGAGAAGGAAGGAGGGAGACAGAACAGGAGAATGAAAGGCAGGTTAGACACCTAGTGAGAGTTAAAGAGGGAAAAGAGGAGAGTGCTGAGAGGGGATGGCAGAGACTGTCAAAGTGAAAATTCAGAGTGAGACCAAAGGAAGACGAGGTGTGTGAGTCTTTGTCTTACTGTGTACACGCTGTTTACCAGAGGAGACAGTAGCAGATATCAGGAACGGCACATGAGCCTTTCGAAAGTCAAAGCTTACACCGTCTGACAGAAACGAATCACATCTTCCAAGACAAAGTGTCAGGGTTTTATGCACCTCACAGTCACACAGACTAAAGATTTCAGAAGCAGACAACAGTGTGCTTTCCTTTAGTGCAGTTATACTTCACTGGCCATCATCTCCTCCTCACTGCCTACAGGGAAACGCAGTCATTTAGACTGCGGGGCAGAGGGTCGGCAGGTCAGGCCAGAGCAGGGTGGAGGACAGGACAGGACAGGGGAACAGGGTACAAAGGCATATCCTTGTATGGGCAGACACTTGACTGGCACGGCAGAGGCCAGCTCACTGGCGCTAAGCTTGTGCATGGCCTCCTATCAGTGGGGACGCAGGAGCAGCCAGATCCAGGGCACTTAGTGGACAACTTCCAGAGAACAGACCGGGATAAACTTTGTGTAGGTGTGTGTGTGTGTGTGTGTGTGATGGTGTGAGTGTCGAAACCTCACACATATACCTTAATGTGTGTGTTTGTGCTTTTTCTGCATGTAAACAGCACCTGTGTGTGTGTGTGTGCGTAAGTTGCAAAAAGGGGGACTGGGGTTGATCACATTTATGTCGTCAAGAAATAGGATCGGGAACAAGTGACTGATTGACTCATATAAAGTGGAAACCACAGAGGTCTGGAGGAGCTGCCTATCTAGCACCTGATTGAGCGAATGAGTCATGCGGATTGAAATAGGCAGTCTGAGTTGGAGCTGGCTTCACTTGTGCTGAGCTACTCTGAATATAAAAGCAAAGTTTTAAATTGCTGTGTGTGTGTGTGTGTGTGTGTGTGTGTGTGTGTGTGTGTGTGTGTGTGTGTGTGAGAATCTGAGAATCTGCTGTCCTCTGTGTGGTAGGGTGAGAGGCACAAAACGGTGTCTCTGGGATTTTGGTTGCTCTAATAACACCTTGCCATTGAGAGGCTAATGAAGCATGTCTGCTTTCTTCATCCTGACAGAGAATGAGAGGGCGGACACACACACATACGCATGCACACACTTGGTGATGCAGAACAAGAGCTCTCTCTAGGTCACTATAGCGAGAGTGACTTCAAATATCTTTTGTACATCTGTATAATAGTAAGAAAGAACGAGAGGGGAATCAAGCAAGAATGACAGCAGTATTCCAGCGGTTTGTCTTCCTTCCCCTGTAAGGGTCGGTGGGTTTGTGGTGCTTAGACCTTAGGATGCCTCCAATACTGCCCGGGGGGCCTGTTTGAAGAGCAAGAGCTGATGAGGCTTCACTGTGAAGCTACATAGTGGTTTAACGGTGCAACTAATATGCTCAAGTCCCAGAGTCAACCCAGCCAAAGTAGCAATTCCACGGAACGGTAGATTTCTATTAATTAAATCATAATTGGGTTTTATATATTTATTTGGTGGAGACATTGGCAGGGAGAGGAGTAAGATTAGGCAGAGATTTGCATGTAAAATGTACGAGCTTCATTACACTACCTTGGCAAAGACAGAATAATTCGCCTGCCTGCAGGGCACACAGATGGCTCTGTATGTTTGCTAATTTGCTCTCCTTTCAAGGTCATTAGTTCTGTTTGGGGGAACTATCGAAAAGTTTATTTGAGGTGGGTGAGTTCCTGAAATGTTTGCAACGTTACAGCTCCTTTGTTGTGGGACTGAAAAGTAGAAGCAAACTTCAACATCATCAAGTATCACAACAATGCAAGGCTCAGCTAAAATGCTGTCATTGGACGTAAAGACCAAAATGTTAGACGATGAAAAAAAGATATCAAACACTGAAACTAATCAAATGGTTAAAATATTAAACCCCAAACAAAGGAAAAACTTTGTTTTTGCAGTACTGTCCATAGCTAATTCAGCGGTCATATGTAATATTTTGTTTTCTCCATATTTTGTTCTCACCGACACTAATGAGTACTGTACAGACATAGTGTACTACCTGTATGTTATCTAAATAGCACCCAGCCATGTCTCTCTCTCTCATTACTCAGCGGAGGTCTGGGAGGCTGAATCAATTTTTCAAAGAGCAATATTCACCATTTTCTCCTGTTTAGTTTTCTTGTGCAGGAAATTAGTTTTGACATAATGGATTTTTGCCCAGCATTACATAAACACTGACACTAGCACAGTGTGCGGTGCAGGTTGCTAAGGCTTTGTTTGCACAAAGACCTACTGGCCCTCCTGTCACTCACATCTGGTTGTAAATAATATTGATACAGTAAATGTTTCTACTGAAAAAAATACATGTATTACAAACAACATATTTGCCAGGGAGCTAGACAGCTTTTTGTTAATTACAAATCTGGATGCAATTATTTAAATTAGTAGCACTGTAAATTCCATTCACTGCCATTTGTTTCTACAGTATTAAGAACATATGAGCACAAGCTGAGTTGTCACAAAGTAAAATATGAGCTGCAAGCCACACAGCTTGTTGTTGTTTCCTTTTCTTTGTACTTTGAATCTGAATCATGGATGAGCAGAGTTTGATGACAGCTATCGTTTCCAATTGTATCTTTGACATTTCACTGACTACTTTAAACAAAGACCTAGGTTAAAACACGGTTAAAATGTCTGAATTCACAAAAATTAAAGCCGTATCAGCATATTGTGTAGTGCAAAGGAAATACCTACATATGTGGCTCTAGACTGATCTCATCTTGTCAGTGGAATTGATTTAAAAACCCAGGAACACAATAGAATTTTTAGAATAGGAGAGACAGTACTGGGCATGTATCTTTTGAATATATGGCCCTATTGTAAGTGTGATCATTCTAAATTAGCATGTCGAATTCGCTGTCTTTTGAGATAGGCAATAGCAGTGTGTCTTATAGGGCTATGTTTCATTTAATAATGAAATAGATGAGTGAAAAAGTTTAATCAGCCCGGGTATTATTGAGGATAGAGTGCAGACAGTCTTGCATAGTAGACATAGAATAAAAAGAATCACTTTTATTACTATCTAACTGCAATTAGTTTAACCCTTTTATCTCTCACCATTTGTAACGCTATTTGGACCATTTCACAGAGCCTGGAAATTTGGGCAGTAAGAGTGAAATTGATATAGTGAGGGAGATGCCATCAGCCCAGAGGGAAGGGTCGTGTGGGGGGGGGGGGGCTGCTTATTTCACAGGCTGTCCTCATGGCTTACATCCAGCTAACTAGTAGCCACAGAGCAGTCTTTATTATACCATACCATAATTTATAATAAATCTATCTATCTATCTATCTATCTATCTATCTATCTATCTATCTGGCATGCGTGCACGGCTTCACAGAGCTGTGTAGGCGAGCCATCCTTGACCTCAAAGACAGGTCTGCAGTTGACAGGCCTTAATGTAAAATACCTCCTGTTCTTCTTCACGAGAAATTAAAATATTCTCTTTCCAAATAATAATATGACTAAGATGTCTCATTAGCATACAGTGCAGGGAAGAAGTCTTTAATGAAGGTATCAGAAGGATCTTATTGTCTGGGGATTAACACTTTCTTTTTCTTAAAAGCCATTATTCAACATTGACTAATGAACGTATTGTATTTATTTGTGTTATTTTTGGTCTTTTCTTCATGTTAATTGGCTGTTTTCATATTTCTGCATTTTGTTTTTTTTTTTTTCAAAATAGGGCATTGCAATTACTTCAAAATTTTTGCTGTATAATTAGAGGTTAGATTTATTTGTTGGGGTTTTTTTTCAGTTTCAACTTGAAACTTGAGATTGACAACAACTGAAACAAATATATATAGTAGTGGTGTAGTTATTCATACAACATTTTAAGATCCTTGTAAAAAAAAACAATCAATCAATCAAAACACTGTGGCTCTACAGCAAACATATCAAGTCATGCATCAGACAAAGGCAGCATAATATATGTTGCTAAGTGGAGTGAATTGGTCCAAAAGGTCCAAGTCCAATTGCTGCCAAACCGAATTTAGTTCTGTTTAACATGCAATGGCAATAAAGCATCTATATATCTATCTACGAACACAGACAATAGAAATATAAACTGCATTTGAGTGTGAAAATTGCATTGCATTGAGTAACCCACAGGTATATACTCATACACGCAATAATTCACTCAATACATAATACACAAAAATAATAGTACAATAATTTAAAATTTGTGAGAAAATTAGGTGATTAATATCACTCTGAAACTAATACAATAAATCTTGTAAGCAAAAATGAATGGACATACGGTACAGGCAATAAGTGACTTAAAAACTACCTATTTCCCTCCTGTTCATTACTGCAATAAGTAGTCACACCGTGGCCATGGACAATATTTTCCTTTGATTTGCTGGCAATACTGTAATCCATAAATAATGTGGACAACTCAACCATTTCAAAGCCATGACAGAACTGTACAATATGCCTTATCGGTTAACTCACTGGTGAAACTGACCTTACCATGAATAAAATGGATGGCAGAAAAAAAAGGATCACAATTTTTAAGACAATCCTGCCTGTACCCATTTTGCATGTGTCATAATTATAAGCACGACAATGCACATCAAGGTGTCCTGATATAGAAAGAGATCTTGGCAGAGGAAAGGTACTGTGACTGTCCACACTAGGGATTAATCAACACAAAAGTTTCAACTTTAAAGCTAAAATAGCTCAAAGTTATTTTGACTTGTTTGCCTCTAACTGCAGAAACTGGGAGCTGTGGCAAGACACACTAACACTGCCCTGGCAAAATTTGACCGGTTTAGATTTCATCAGACCTCTGCTGTTCGAGCTGAAGGTGTGAGATTAGATGTTTGGGAGTGTAACACAAATGACAGGATTTGCAACTCTTTCACCAAGTGAGGAGAATGTGTCTTGATCATTGGCAGAGAAAATGAGCAAGGCTCGGTGCCACATGGCCAAAGACTGTGAGCCCACTGTTGGCAGCCTCGGAGGAGATGGCTACTTTCCAGTCGACACTCAGGGCTCAGAAAGCCTACTGCAATATGAATTAAGAAATGTAAATTTGAATTTGGACAACTGATCTTGAAAGTGCACTTCAAAGTTGAATTTAAAATTAATAATAATATTACATTTCAAGGCACAGCATTCAATGTTGTGTAGTGCCATAAAAATTCACCGTCTGAAATAATTAACAAATCATTTGTTCAATGGTCCTGGTTTCTCCGGTTCAGTGGTGCTTTGGAAATTTAAATGTACACAATTCAAATGCTATTTCTGCTGCCACAAATCTCTTTTAGTCTCTTAGAAGCCAACTGAAATATTGTGAGCTCGTCTTTTGTTATCTGATATTAGTTATTAAACATCCACCGCTCAGAATGGAAGGAATATATTTAACAGCATCAATGAGCAGCACCATAGTTTAAAGTTGAGTTAATAATTTGCCTTTGACTAGTTAAAAGGCAACACAAATGGATGCAAAGAAATTTCAATATGCCTCTAGTCCAAGCAAATGCCCTTCCTACCGCTTTGCCAGACCACCACCATCATGTGAGAAACCGCTCAATGGGGTTATCAGTGTTCAGATATTACTTTGCAATTGGAAATGGCAAAGTAAATAATAATGACCCAGTCATATTTGTTCGAAACTGGGAGTTGTTATCCTTGTGATTCCTAAATATTTTAATTTTCCATTTGGGAAACATTTGACTCCCCGTCACTGGGAATGATATAGTACATGGTGATTTATTCTTGTCTAGGGTCAAATGTTAAAGACTGCACAAACATCCTGGTTTGTGAGTGAACCAGAAAAACAACTCTCAAAAACTTGTTTCCTCAACAACCTTTGGTGTGACTAAATGAAAAGACACTCCTGATTAGGAAAACGTTAATATACAGTATACCGTATGTGGGACATTGTATGGCGATCATCGATATTGATGTATGAGTTATGGTAATTTTCTATTTCAGTGCAAATTGGTTTTGGTGTATGTTAACATTTGTGTATATGTGTATGTGCTCTTGTATGACGGGTGTGTGTGTGTGTGTGTGTGTGTGTGTGTGTGTGTGACCAGCCGAGCTCTAATGGCTTTGTGTGTGAGATGGGCCAGACTGTACTGCTCTGACAGTGAAAAGAGGATAACAGGGCGATGAGGAGCAGAGAGAGAAAGAAAGAGAGAAGTGAGAGAGGGAGAGAGAAAGAGAGAGAGGCACTCAGATACTCATTAGCCACCAGACGCTATCTGGAGTGTGTCAATAGAGTCATGTTAGTGGGGTGTTAAAGCATTGACCAAGATACGCTGAGAGAGGCAGGGAAAGACAGGGAGAGGGGGGCAGAAAGGGAAGGATAGCTGGAGCTCCCCCCACCATAGCAGCACCTGTCACACCTTGAGATAATCATCCATCATGCATCGCCAGTGACTGGAGAGTGTGTGGTCCTTTTTAATGGCCGCCATTGACACGATTCGTCTTCCCCGCCACCCACAGCCTGTCACCAAAATGCTAGTCTTGCAGCGGGGATACGTTGTATTGCACCTGTGCTAAGATGAGATGTGTGCATTCTTGTCTCTAAGAAGTTTTTGCCTAGAAAGGTGTGATTCCTATGTGTTAAAGGTAAAGGTAGTGATAATTTCTTTTGTCAAAACTACTTGGGAGGTCCTCGACTGATCAACTGACAACGTACAGTTCCAGCATTCACTCTGCAAGATGACGCCTGATAGCAATAGTTGATTTGTTAAACAGCTACTGAAAAAACGTGACAGCTATTGATTTTACAGCCCTCTGACATTGAAGTAGCGCATCCTTTTGATCTGAGTTATTACTTTCCACCTAAAAGTGCTCTGGAGCTAAAAGCTAAAAGATATATGATTGCTGAAATAAATCGGACTCTGATGGGCGAAATAACCTGGGCAGACAGGTGGGAAGGCTATGAGACCGGGTGGATGAATAGGCACAATGTCCTTTAGTGAACCTGGCCTTCACACAAAGACGCCGTTGTTTCTTACAGACCGACGTCTGCCTTCAGACAGGTCTAGCTCCACACCACGGCAGACATGTATATTATAAGACGCGTACGTGTAGAAGTGCGAACGCCTAAATGTGAGATCGCTTGCGTGAGAGTGTTAAGTGTAAAAGTAAAAGCGTGTGCTCCTACGCTCTTGCATGCACATTACTGTAAATCTGTAGCATGAATGCGAGGATATGTAACCCACCAGGGTCTCACCAGGTCACCCACTACGCATTATCCCTCTGTCTGGAGAAACTGCGGTAAGGTGAGCTCAGACGTTGGATCAGGCGTTAATAGCGCATCTAACACGACTAGGTGTCCCATGGTGCAGCTGGGCACGCGAACGGAAGGGGCCCAGCTAATGGGAGGACCCTGGTGGGAGGGTGGCACGCACCCAGGGCCTCTGGCGGCCCTTTAATAGAGGACCACGGAGATGCCTGCCTGCTGTGGTTTCTGGGTTTCAAATGATTCTAGTTTCAGGTGACATGCCTCATGCTCTATTAGCAGACTCTTCCGACCACAGTTTTCTTTGGCAGACACACAGGTTCAGACTGCAGCAGCTCTGAGCAGGACTAGTTTTCCACACGCCACCTTTCTCCTCCTCCATCATATACACACACACACACACACACACACACACACACACACAAATAAACGTATGCAGACACATACCCACACACATGTGTGGGCATACCAACACATACAAATCAGAATCTCTATTTCATTAATATACACACATCGAGACACATAATCAAACATAGTCCTGCACAGACACTGACAGACAAGCTCGCCGTTAGTCTCACTGGTAAATAGAGGTCTGTTGATGTACATAGATAGGTAGGGAGTCCAGCACACAGACATCCATATATTTTGTCTGGGCCAATACTGTAGGTTGGCCTTGACATGGTGGCAGTGGAGGATTTAGGCTCCAGTGGTGTTTGTGAAGTACAGAGCTGTGTCCAAACATCCTGCTCATTCCTGTGAAGTGGTCGGATGCTGGTCGCTCTCTCTCTGCCCCCTTTTCAGCGCACTAGCATGCGTTCTGGGTGGCATCAGGTCTCAGGCCTCAGTCAAAGGGGCTGTCTCCTTGACTCCTGCTATGCTTCATTCTCTCCTTTCACCTTGTCTGACCATCTCTCTGTCTGCCTCTCAGCGGAGTCACTCAGACTGTATAATATTGTTCTCCATTTCCATGGATCCTGTGAGAGTCCACAATGCTAAAATGAAGCAAATGTGTCATCTTTATGTGGTTTGCATGGAAACCTACACAGAAATGTGAAACTGAGTTTTCCTTTCTGTTAGACTGCTGACTTCTGTCTTTTGTCACCGTGACAAGTGAATTATAGCACCACATTTTACTGTAATTACACAATTGCACTCTTTGTATTGTTCAAATCACAGTTCCTAAAGTTATTGTTCAGTGATATTGTTTAGTGATATATAAGAGTTTTCCACTAGTGATGTCTCAGTTATCATCTCGGTTGGATATTGGCTCTCGACTGAACAGATGTATTGTGAAGCGTTCAATTCATTCTCAATTTGCATTTGTAAAACACTTTTCCAAGTATTCAATTTTTAAAAAAGCAACTTTATTAATTAAACCAATGGCACCCTGCTTGACAGTTATTTGCTTTCTGGCGTGTGGTGTACGTCTGGACTTTAAGAGGCCTGGCTGATACACCTACTTTAAGTAAACCAAGACGGCAGCTGGCATAGATGGAAACTCCTCTTTGCTTTTAAAGTGACTGGGACAAGTTTTGTTAGGGATGTTCACAGGGTTTCTGTCTCCACATGTCAAAAAGCTGCTTGTACATTCTTCTCTGAACACGTTGGTTGGAGGCCATGGGTAAGACAAACAGCGACATTTCAAGTCCAAATGGCTGTCAGTGAAGAGCGAATTTGGTGAACATGCAGTAAAAGCTGCTTAGCAACTATTCCTGAAGCTAAATGAAAGTAAATTTTATGCTATAGCAAGTGTTAGCTGTTGACAATTTTATTTCTTTATAATTATAAAGTATAAGTATAAAAATAATTTTGCACTGGGTGACACATTTTTCCAAACTTTTAATTGATGTTAATTCTTTTAATATGAACTGTGCATTTAATCTTTGTCAATCACTCGTAAAAGGCATCCATAATGGATTCTGGCATGTTGTGTATTGAAACCATTTATCTCAAAACCTGACAAGAGTCACATCGGTGTGGGTTTTTCTGGATGTAAAGAAAGATCATTTTGACAACGATGAGGGTATTCATGAATCAATGCACTGATATGTGTCTGTTTATGTCTACGCGCTGTATATTTGCTGTATAATCCGCATGGAATCGAGATTTTCAACAGAGGATATTTTCATCCGGGATGATCTGATTTTAATGAAAGCTTCTGTCACTCACAAGGCTAACCTGTGTAATTCGTTGTATATACTGTGGCTTGAGGGAAAATGGCAGGCGAACAGGCCTATAATGTTCAGGTGAGACCAAGCATTGAGCAGAAGGAAAACACACACCCACCCACACGCACACACACCTACACACACACACACACACACACACACACACACACATACTAACACCATGAAATTGTATAGTAATTTTTTGTCGTTGTGTAAATTATATATTACAGTTTATTGCATGTAAAATGCATAGATACCTTGTTTACACACCATATAGTACAAGCAATGTACCTGTAATGTAAAGTTGCCCCCTAATATGCAATTCAAACAACATGTCACCAACCGCATCACAAAAATAGCCCAAAATTTGCTCACATAATCAGTTTACCACTTCAACTATAACCAAGCGTGTTTCCCTTGAACGTGGCCAGTGTGATGGCCCAGCTGACCAAAGAGGAGCCCAACCAGCTGGCTCACGTGACCGACATTGACCGTGTTATTTACATTCAGCTCATGGTGAGCTGTTTGCTGAGAGGGATAATTTGACAGTCAGATAAACAGACAGACAGACGGATAAACAGAGTGTTGGCTACTGACAGAGATCTCACTGTCAGTCTCACTGCCACTCTGTTCCTCTCTCAAGCCCAACAGCCACGGGGCAATATTTGAGCAGACAGTCACCGAGTCTTCCAAATATTGAACAACATGCAGTAGCTGTTTCTTTTCCAAGTGATTTTTGGACTCACTGTCTCTGTTTTCCTCTTCTTCTTCTTGTGGTGCAATACTGGCAGGACATGGGTGGCCTGACTGTCTCCCGCTCATTTCTTCCTCTCCGTTGTCCCTCTTTCCAGCTTTATGTCTCTTTTAAACATACTGTGAGAGTAAACATAATCGAAAAAGGGATTTTTATCTCATGTTATGTACTTTCTTTTTTCATTTTTCATTTGCTTTTTTTTGTGTAAGAGTTTGTTTGCTGACAGAAGCTGTGCCAAAAGTGCTTTACATGCTGTAGAAACATGGGGAAATTAAGTTTTCACAATACATACATTTCAGCTTTGATATGCTGTATTAGCTTAGAAGTATTGTTTTCCAAGTGATTAATTAATGTCCATATATGATATGCCATCACAGATATCTGCCTATCGCTATTCCTAGCTTCTGTTTTGCGTAGGCGTGACAGTTTTGCAATATCAGATGGTGTCGGTGCTTGTCTTTGTGTCTCCCTTCGGGAGTGTGTCTGTATGTGTGCATGAATATGCGTATCCATTTTGTGGCCATGTGTGTACTGTATATGTGTGTGTGTGTGCGCGCACATGTGTGTTCAGTGTTTTGTGCCTGCTGTATCCAGTGACGTTGTCACACCTCTCTTGGTGTCCTGCTGTGTTTCCCGCAGCGTCCTGAGGTCCTGGATGCTGTCTCAGTATCGCTTCTGAGGATGGTGGGCGTCTGGCACAGATAACACTCTGATAGCTCAGTGATGGACAGCCGGGAAACTTTTTTCCTTTGCTTTCTTTTCCCCACCCCCCTCTGAAAACTATGACAACCTGCTGTAAATGTAGCGTGTGTGTGTGTGTGTGTGTGTGTGTGTACATGCATTTACACTTATGATTGCAGGGTTCAATGGGGGTTGGCACTTACAAATGTTGCCTTGATGAATCCTGGAAATGAAGAAAACAATCTCTAAAAAGTCTAAGCTGCAGGATAATAACCCCAAAAAGACCATACATAAAACAAAGAACTTATAATTAATAAGAAATGTGAATTCATTTTCCTTTCTATTCCTCTTTCTTTTTCCTTTGTATTAGCAGTTTCCTTCCTTTCTCAATTATATCACAACTTTTAATGCTGCTACATAATTTGTAAGGTTTCAGTGGATGTTTGATTATTCACAAATGTCATTGGCATTCTTTTATTCTCCCCTTGTGGTGGCCTGTGGGGGAAAGGCTAATATCTTGTGTGTCAATTCGCAGCATGAAACTTTTAGATCTATATAAGGTTACTCATTGCAGAACGTATTTTCTAAGAGAGAAAAGAAATCCATTATTTATGAACATATTCCCAGTCCATGGCTAATTGTTTATTTTCTTCACAATTGCTTTGATGTAACCAACTAGACACTTATAGAAGTCTGTCGAAAGCTGAATATTTTCCATTACACTCTTTTAATATTTAATTATTGTGTGTCATTCCACTAAAGTTTATTTTAGTTCAGTGTCTCCCACATGTGGATTTGAGTAAATTCAATAGATATTGTCTATGCCCTGCTCTAGAATGTGCCACCGTGACTATATATTATATTCCGAATTTTTATTTCCCCTGACAAATATTCCTAGTTTTCTTTCCTTGCCTCTACTGGGCAGTGTTATCTTTTATCTATTGCAGTAAGCACCCATTTACTTCCTTTGGTTGCGCTTGTAAAACAAAACAGAGAAATCACTTGCCTGGCACTGAGCGAAATAACAGAAACTGCTTTTGGATCGAGCTGGGTGGAAAGCGCTGTGTTCTTCACGGGGCTTTCTGTAATTAAGCAGGCAGCACATTCCTCAGTTAACATTATGTCTCAAGCTGTCTGATCAGCACTCTGCAGTATTTAGAGAAGTTTAGGGTGGGAGTGGACGCCCAAGCCGCAGAAGAAATCAAACGGCAATAAAATCAGTTTAAACTACAACATAGAAAATGGCCCCCTATAATTAGATTAGGGAAACATAAAACATAAAAAGAAAGCAGGGATGTGTATGCACACCCTGCCAGTCTTAGTTAGGAGAACAGTAGTACTGATCCCAGTGTGGTTTTTCTATAGTTTGTTATTGTTTTGAATCACACTAAACAGCTACTGGATAACTTGCAAAGAGGGTAATTATATATCACCCAGTTGTCTGTTTATAGTCTCCCATGATCATGATGGTATTTTTTCTTTTTTACTAAATTTACAGTATATTTTATTTCAGTTTAAATGCATGTAAATAAATTGCTATAGTCAGTGACATTTACACTTACAATTAGACTTTAACAGGACATTTTAGTTAGCATTTTATGAAAGTGATTAGATTGCAGCAATTTTGTCAGCACAAATAATCTCGACCTTTTTTTTGGTAGTTTTGATATTTTTCAATATTTGAATGCAATGTTACATGCATTATTATGAATTGCATGGCATAATACTTACGCTCATATCGACAAAGTTTTATTAGTTGATACCAACTAATTGCATGTTGCCCAGGTTACTCTGCTATGCTCTCCATACAACCTCTCAGGTATGATCGGCCCTACACCAGCCAGCTCCACCTGTCTAGACTTAACGTTCCCAGCTGGCAGGCTATAGGGGAATGGCCCTCTCAACGAGGCTTTACACAGAGCCATGTCATTCAAATGCCAGGGTGCCCAGTGGCAGGATCTGCAGCTCTGTTCTGGATATCAGCTTTCATAGGATCAAAGCACTGGCAGCGATATCCTCCCCCTCATCAGCCAAGCAGCAGTGCACAGACCCAAGGGATATGATCGGCGGAGGGGGAGGAGGGGAGCGAAAAGAGGGAGTGTGGGAGAGAGAGACGGGTAGATAGACGGAGAAGAGAGAGAGAGAGAGGAGGGGGTGAAGGAGCCTGGTAAAGAGGGGATGGATTTAAGGGATAGGGAGATGAGAGCTAGGTTAAGGGCCTGCAGGGCTGGGGAGGACGGGAGTGGGATGTTTGAAGACAGCGGGGGGAAGTGCTGATGGGAGAGCGAAGCAAGGAGTGCGGAGGGGGGGGGATGCGAAGGCTTGGCGGTGTGTGTGTGTGTGTGTAAACAAGACAGATACGCCAGTCTCATCAACATATAGGGCCTGGGTCTCTAGATGGAGCCCTAACAGCTGAGTTTCCCCCTGCACAACGGCATCTGTGTACCCCCTCCCCCCACGCCTCACCTACCTTCACCACCCCTTACACCCATGAGTCTATTTACTCACCCGCTTGTTTGCCGAGAGCAACAGCACACACCCTCCTCCACCAACACAGCCACCCCTCCACCCACCACCACCACCACCACACAGACACCCTCCCACTCCAACTCCTTCCCCACCCCCCCCTTCTATCCCCTCTATCATCTTCCTTAGAGATATGAGGAGCGAGGTGCAACACTTTCCTCTTCCTGCTCTCCTCCCTCTCTCCAGGCGCTTTTTGATTTCTCCTCTCACCTCCTCTTTTTCTCTTCCTCTTTCATATCCCAGAGTGCTTCTTTTCTTCTGTTCGTCTCTTCCGATCGCGAGTTCTCCTCAAGGTATCAGTGTGTGGTACAGAGTTGTGGCAGAGTCTTTTCTTAAAAGTGCTAGCTCATTAAGGAGTGAGAGTGTTTGGATATGCGTAGTTTGTATTTTTAGTGTGTGTGTTTTTGTTTGTGCCGCTGTGTCGGCGCTGTGTTCTCGGTTCACCGTGTGTGTGTGTGTGTGTGTGTGTGTGTGTGTGTGTTTGTGAGGGTGTGTGTGGCATGTATGTATGTCGGGTGTAAAGCAGAGGCAGGAACAGTGCTGAGTCTGATTCTTTCTGTTCCACTGTGGCATTTGGGAAGCACAAACTTTATTCCTGTATAGCAGTAACATCTGTTTACAGTGTTGAACATATTGAACACCAGGCGAGGTGAAACAACAAGATGTTTAAAAATCTTACTGCATAATGTAAGGATGTGGTGGCACAGTAGGTGGTGTTGATTCAAACTTTGTTGCAAACCCACTTTCTCATTATAGTTGTAGACAATAGTGATGGTATAGACACACACGTACTCATGCTATTTTGATTTTAACATTGAACAATGAGAGGTGAGCTAATTATCATCATAAACAAAAACCGGACAATAGTCAAATGCTTTATCCAGTCTTTTAACTGAAAACTTGCAAATAAAACCCCCAGTCTGCCTTAAACAGTGACCTTAAACTGACCTCTTTCCTTTGTTGATGCACTTTACAGTCATGAAATCAAGTTGGTAGAAATTATGAATTTCCATCCTTCTGAATGTTATGTTGGATATAATCAGAATGCGATATCGCAGCTATTGTCATTAAATTCTGCATCCATTTTCTGTATCTTGTAATAGGAAGCATTTACACAGTAGGTATCTTCCACATGAATGCATTTTAATTGCTGTTGATTGACATACTATAAGGAATTCATAGAGAAGCCATAAAATGTGTGGGAGAAACAACTGTGGTCTCATTAAAATGTGTTACAGTTACAGTGCATATGTAATGTTGTATATGGGTATTTCTTGTGAAAGTTGCCACTCACCTTAAGAATACTACAAAGCTTCTCTGTCTTTTCTATTAAACTCTATGTTTTTGTTCTTTGTCCGTCTGCAACAAAAACAACAACTTCCTTTTAACCTTGTCATGGTTAACTAGTTGTCCATTTCACTCCATCCTGGGAATTGCTTTAAAATTGCACGGTGTCCTGTCTGTCTTTGACAAAATACCACACAATGACGATGGGAAGTATTTCTGTGACATGGCGTCATCCACGCAGGCTGGGACACTGGAGTAGCAGTAGCAGCCTGTGTGCAGGAGAGAGATCACCTTTTAAAGAGCTATGTTTGCTCTTGGTTAGTCTAAGAAAGTACATTTGCAAGGTAAGAGAAACAAAATGTTCAACAAAGAAAGAGAATCAGTGCTGTTGATCTGTGTAAGGAAGTTATTATTGGGGGAAGTCAGTAGTGAAGCTAATGTTTCACTTAAAAGAAAAAAAAGCAAGGCCCTCCACAATGTTATTAATATTTTGATATACATTACCCGCCCCTCTAATATTTCAAAATAGTAAAACCACAGACGTGAGTTTAATAGTAACATTTGATGTTTAATACTAATATTTATGTTTAAGGCTTATACTTGACTCAAACCCTCACTATGCACACGAAAATGGGGCCCGAACTGGCACGGACACGTAAATAACCTCGGGCTCTGTTGGTCTGGGCTGAGTTGGCGACCATACATTAGCGTGCCGACTCAAAATGGATACGTCTGTGTACCCAGTTCATGTCACTTTATCTCCTGACAACAGATCCCATTACACACACGCATGCACACATACACACAAAACCAAGCTTAGCTTAGCTATCCCAGCTCAGCTTTGCACCCCAACAACAGGCTGGCAGCTCCCAGTTCTGAGGTCTGTCCCAGTGTGAAGACGTGTTGTTGTGTGTGTGTGTGAGATAGTCTGCACCATGAATATTTCAGCCTTGACCCAGTTCCCCCATGCTTGGGATGTCCTGTCTTCACCAGAGGAGACGTGGTGTCATATATTCCAGGTGGTTAACTGAGTCACTGTGACATTTCAACCCACTTCCACTTAATTCATATGCAATCCGGATTATACTGTGTGTCAACCAATATTGTGCAGGCCTGTCCACTGATGGATTTTCATTATGGGCAAAATGCTTGGGAGTGACTTCTGTTCCATTCATATAATGGACATAAATGGTAAAGGTTTTTCCTTTAAGTTACATACAGTACATACTGTATCTGTAAACTAAAAGACCTTGACTCTCCCTGAGTTCTGAGATCACAGACTGAGGTCAATATATGCACACATGCTTTAACTTGTATATATATATATATATATACACACACACACACACACACACACGCGCACACACACACACACACACACACACACACACACACACACACAAACAGGGTACAATGAGATGCCTTAAGGTCTATCCTGTGCAGAGCCTTCCTGGAAAGAGGAAGGTAGCAGTAGCTGGCAGGCTCACTGCTCCAGATCGATACAGGTCTGCTTTTACTGCTGTTTGTAGACGCCTCCTCTCCACTGTGTTATTTTATCCTTCACTGAGCTCTGTTCATTTGTTGTTCATTTGCTCTGCTGTGTTGGTTCAATAAATCTTATATCATCTTTGTTTTCCCCCATTACAAACAGCCGGCTTTCCTTTGCCAGGTCCTCCACAGTATGTCGGCTCGTCCTCAGCAGTTATTGTCTTTCCAACATTATCCGGCAGACCCATCTGTGAGCTGGGAGAACAGATTTGATGGAAGCATGTGATCTCCAAAGAAAATCAAATTTACATACACACTACACGTGCATACATACAGCGTGCTTTGAAACAATACAAGAATGCACAGATACACACATCACACCGCTGTCCCCTAAACTACACACACACACACACACACACACACCTATATGCTATATCTGACCTGCCGTGAGCTCCATCTAGGTCACAGTCTGCCTGGCCACAGGTGGTCTTCCTGTCACAACCAGTTGACCATGACTACGAAGGATTAGTTGGGAAAGGTACTGTGCCACAAAACAGTTTATATTAAACTGGAGACTGAGAAGATTAAGTTTCAATGAAAGCAAGAGAGACTGGTGGTATGATGTGGGACTGTATTGTACATTGTAAATGGAGGAGAGGTGAGGAGAGGAGAAGAGAGGCGTCTGAGTTTCTCTGTCCACTAGACCTCTGCAACAGAGGGTGCCAGGCATGCCAGGGAAGCTGTCACTGCTCTCACTGCTGACAACCCCGGTGCCACCCACCTCTGTTTGTTTTTATTCCCCTGTTTCCTCGTCATGGCAACCTGCTATGTTTCCTCTTCTCCACACCATCCTTCTCCCTGGTCTCCTTCTTCCCACCTCGTCGCCTCTTTTTCTCCATGTAAAGTGATTCTCCAGGTGGAGACTGGCCATTTGTAGGCATGTGGACTGGCAGTTGACTGGTGCGCGGTTTCCCCCCTGAACCCGTGCTCGCCCAAGGGACTGAGGCCCAGGGGGCTCTTGAAGCTCAGCGTGGCTGACGTCCAGCATCTCCTCGTTGAGTAAGACCGCCTGGCCACTCTTAGCGCTCCCAGCTCCAGACAAAGGCTGCCATGTCCTGTAAATACTGTCAGAAGCAGTTAGGCGTTACACTGATGGCTGATTAATTTGTGCAGGTCATTTCCCTCAAAAGTTGGGCGCAAACCAGATTTGCCTATGGAAAGAAATTATATGACCTTATTTGCCACCATTCAGCAAGTTTGTGCTGTCTGTGTTTGAGTGGTTGCAGTATGCGTGGGTGTGAAAGAGCAGTACATGACAGTTTGATGTACATCCTATACATCAATATAACAGTGACATTTCAATCTGTCTGTATGATGTTGTAATATTTCTGCACAATTGCGTTGCCTGTATGTGTGTGTGTGTGTGTGTCTGTGTGTACCTGAGGAGGCGTGTATTGTTGAACAGAAGATCACCTTGACTGTGGCCAGTCAGAGAGAGCCGTGGGCACTGAAACTGAGAAGGCGGGGTTGAACTGGCTCCCAGAAGGCCGTTCTGTTCGGCACAGCCGTCTGCAGCCCCCCTCTAGACTTCCTCTCTCCCTTGCTCACTCGCTCTTTCTCACTCTCTCTTTCTTTCACTCACTCACACACACACACACACACACACACCTACACACACACACACACACACACACACACACACACACACACACACACCCCTCCAGCTGGGAGGTCCCGGGAGGTAGTGAGGCTCACTGACTGATTAGGTCCCAGGTAAAGCACTGCCCGGGAGCCTGCTATAAAGCCAAAGTCAATGACGACGATAACACGCACACACTCACACACGCACAGCTACTGTACGCCTCTTCGCATGTTTTTTTTACAGAACATGCACACACACATACACATGCAGGCACACAGACGTGTGCACACCGTCTCTATCAAACAGCTGCTCATGCAGTCTGCTCACCACTGGGATTTCCCTGTATTGTATATGATATAATGATATTATTCCCTGTATTTGCTGGGTAGTTAGGCACCATGCCAGGCGGCTCACTTATGAAATTGGAGAAAAAGTTTGATGTTATTTCAGGATACAAAATGGCTGTGGAGTGGGACAGGTAAAACATCGCATTTGGACTCGTATTTGCATTTTGTTTCTGTTCCTTGTTTAATTGTCTCCTCTTGAGTACCAGCTTTTATCTTACTGTATTTGCTTTTCTCTCTTTGCCTTCCTGATGTCCTCGCCTTTAACAATTGTTTTCATAGCACTGTACCCACATTTATAAACCGTGCACCACAGTGCAAATCAGGAAGTTACTGGACAATGGTGGCGGCCCCCTCCAATCCACAGGCAGTAAAACGATAGCAGTCTCTGTTGCTATTCTCTGCTCTCTGCCATTTTACAGTCTGTCAGCCTGTTAGTAGCTCTGTACTTCGAAGCTCAGACCGGAACCCTCCAATGCTATTTCTAGCCCTTTTCTGAAAACCCGCTATTGTGGAGGTATAATTACAGGCCTATATGCTGTGCTTAATTCTCAAACAATAGGGTATACTTTTATACAAGGACATGAAATTACTCTCCATTCAGAACAAGCTTGACTAGACAACAGAGCTCTTCATGTTCAGAGGACATTTATGCTGCTGTAACGAAGCTGTGCAAAAGCCAGACTGCAAGTCTCTTCCTGTTTTTCCTTCTAATTAGTTTGATGTTCATCTATCTATCTATCCATCTATCTATCTATCCATCTATCTATCTATCTATCTATCTATCTATCTATCTATCAGCGAGCCACTGTGGCACATTCTGCTTTCTCTATATCATTTCTTCCTATTCTCACTTTCATTCACAGAACAAGTTGATGAAGTTTCCTAATTAATTAGTAACCACATGCAACCATCACTGGAATTAATTTAAATTTTTACGTTTGGTGTTTTTCTCTTTGTTTCCTATACTGTTTCTTCTAGCGCAGCTCTGTTGATCCTCAGCGGTTGTAGCCCTGTTCCTGACAGTGATGGTGTTGTTCCTCCGCTCTGTGTTGGCATCCTGACTCCTAATTGGTGGAAATACTAGAAGCATCTGGTTCTGGTGAGCGTCTTTGTCGACGGCGGCAGTTATCCAGTCGTTTGACAGCTGGTTGCCATAACGTCATCACCTTGGCGACAGACTGGACTCTGGCGCTGTTCTGGAGTACCTGCCACTCAGCATTACTAGCCACCCTCACAGAAGAGACAGGGCATTTCATGCATCCAAGAAATGAGGCAGTTTCAGAGTCAAATTTGATAATAAGCTTATTTCAGCCCCCACCACAACACACCACAGCAAACAGCCCTTCCAGCTCTCCATGACTAACCCCAGCCTGTAGGAAAGGACTAATATTTTAGTGGATGAATTATATGGCCTGTTAAAGATTCTGTCGACAGTGCATGTCAGAATGCCATTTTGTATAATGCCATTACTTTTCTCTACTTTTCACTGCAGCATTCGGGCTTTGCTAACGATAGAGAAAGCAGAGGCCTTGTTGGCCTTGAAAAGAGAACGGAGGAAAATTAAGTCTTTGGGAATTCTGTCTTTTTCCCTCGTCTCTCTTTCAAAGCCCTACACTCTAGTCCTCTCCTCTTGTCTCCGCTCTCTTCATTCCCCTGTGGCCACATCCGTGATATTCCAGGAATACTCAGGCTCGACGCTCGTTTGTCGGCCTTTAGTGCAAGATACTGGTGCAACTTCTGCAGTTGATATAGTCATTGTTATCTGGCGACAATTACCGTATTTGATGCTTTTTGTGCACTGAAATAAAAGAGTTGTTTCGAATTAAATTACTGGATTATTTGGTAAGACATGGGAATTAGAAGAAATCTTTATTTATGTGGGGAAAATATGCCAGCACAACGTATAGATGTTATTTATTTGATTTTTCTGTGCATTGGACAGTTTGTTTGATCTGATTCAATGTGAAATTTCAAAATTATCTTTTGAATCTGAAAAATACAGATAAACAACGTGAAGATTACATGTGACAACACTTGGCTCAAGGCATACAGCCGGAATGTTTATACACTACTTTAGCAGGATACGATTTGAGAACTCATCCAAATCAAATTAAAGTAAACATTACCATTCAACCTTTTATGATCAATCATTTATAGACACGCGTCTCATATTAGACAAGTGCAGTCACGTGAGAAAAGCATCATAAAATAAAATAAACACGCATCTTTGGTTCCTGCAAGGGGGCACTCAGCTCCACACATCACATCATATTTGCTGCTATTTTATATCCGCGCATGAGCAAACACAGTGGTGGCCATACAGGAGAGGAGGCGGCGGAGGAGCAAACAACATGAGGGCACCATGTTCAAACTGTGGTGACCAGTGGCTCCTGCCTGTCCGTGGCCTCACAGCACTGCCTCTGCACCACTGGCTCAATGCAGGTATTCACAAACCAGATTCCAGTGGCCACCGAAATATCTAGCCCAAACGGACACAGTGCCTCTTCTAGGTAAATAATGGCCCGTGTCAGAATCTCATTTTCTGCTGCTCTCTTGCTTTGTTTCCCTCTGCAGCCTTTGCAGGCCTAAAAATGAAAATGAGCATGCTGTTTAACAGACCTCACAACTCACATCCTGGAATTAAATGCTCCCAGTCAGTAATAAATGCAAATGCTGCGTTGGCACTACTTTCTTCCCAGAAAAGGAACTAACGATGATTTGGGGGGAGGTTATCTTGAAATCCACGTTTATAAAAAGATTAATCGAATGACATTACAGTGTGAAAAAGAGCAAACATGTTGAGCAATAGAGAGTAATTTCCCATCCTTTATTGTTAAATTGTGTAATTATTGTTCTACATTTAGTGTCTCACCTGAGCAGCTGTGGAAGCTAGAGGAGATTTGATGATTTGGCAGACTTTTGGCAGAAACAAAAGGGGGGTCTACAGAAGAGGCAGACAGCTCATGAGAGAACAAACCACACCACAGAGAGCGAAATCAAATCTAAGCATAGCTTTCTGAAACCAGACAGCCCTAAATCCCCGCACACCCCGGCTCAGATTGTTTCTACTTATTGTTTTCTTGGCTGTTTGACTGATTGGTTCATTGGTTACAATCCAAACTGGGAGTGCAGCGAGCTGAATGTTACACAGTTCCAAGGAGTCTCAAACATTTGTTTTAATGCTGCTGTGGCGTGTATTTATTAATCATTATTGCATAGTTAAATACAGCATATGTGTACAAACGCCTTCATCTACATTACAATAATCATTAGTTGCTGCCCTATTTGGGGCCCCAGCCACTCCACTATTCAATGTGTAAATATAATAATCATAAAAAATCATTAAATCATTTTTCTTTTCTTCTGACCTTAATAAAAATCCACATATTGAAAAGTATTGAAGACGTTGTAACAGTTCCTCGTGCCACAAATTGGGTTTCCACATTTGAAGGTGACATAAAGCATTATTATTACACCAAATGGGGAGATATTTCATGTTTTATGAACAGCATTGAACATCAATAAACAAAAACATGTTGCTTTTGTTTTGCCAAAATGTTATTCACAGACAAAGACATGTACAATATCTCAGTGACTTTTGCTTGGGGTCAGTTAGAGGTCTAACTTCCTGTTTGACATAAACAAGATGTAATACAACACCAATAACATCAATCAAAATAGACTTATCTGAGATTCTGGAAGTGAGTGCAAAGTACCACCAACACCAATCACAGATTCTGTAAAAATCAAATGTATTTTATCCCATTTTACAGCTTGGCTCTTTGACACCCAAAACAGAAGTAATGCGTCACTTTCTGTAGCAGACTTCTGGAACATGCCATCAGCTCAAAATCACGTTCATAAGCAATTCTCATAAAATAAGGAAAAGTCATTAAGTATAAAGCGAATAAAAAAATGTTAAGTATGTTTGTTGAACTGTTGAGGGTGGCCTGGGGTCTCCAGGACCAAATTCAGAATTTGAATAGGTGTTAGTATACGTAGTTAAAACAAATTATCTATCCATGACAAGTAAATATATTTATAGACCTTAAATTATATAAACTTATAAACCTGCAGTAGGTTCAGGGAATGTACTTCATATCCAATCAAACAGTTCTCATTAACCTTTCTGCATGATTTGTTGGCTATGACATAAGTAGCGACTGGTGTATTTTTGCAGCAACCTCAGCATCGTCTGGCTACAGCAAGCAGTGGTCTACAGGCTTTCCACATTTATCGAGCATAATTGCCGCTTAAAGTCTTAAATTATTTATTATTGTGAGATCTGACAGTGCTGCTCAGAAGCAAATTGGGATCATCTTCCATGACCACCAAGGATTTGCAGATTGGAGGCAGAACTAAGTTTATTTCCTCCGCTCTGCTTTTATCCCTGCAAACCAAGCGTTTAAAAGGATCACCCGCGACAGATAACCACGTTACTGTACAGACGAATAACGCCGTTGCTCTTAAGATCCTGATTTTGTCTGTGGATTTTTTTCTCTCTCGCTTCCCTTCACCCCAGTCTAATTGTGCTGATGCTCTCCCTGTGGGTTTTAATGTTTGACACGGCGAAACGCTCTTAAATCCTCCACACTGCTCCCTCCCTTATGAGGCCTAGTATCTTAAAAGCAAAAAAGGATGTATGTCTAATTCGCAAATTTATCACTTCGCAAAATGATGCATTAAATGAGAGGGGACACGCTCTGATTTGAAATGCTGACTTTAGAAAAGAAGTTCTGATTTTCAAAATGAGTTTAGATGGGCTCCCCTTCACCCCTCACCCACCCGCTCGCCTCCCACGTCCTCTTGCTTTCTCAGATGTATCACTCGCCCTCCTTGAGATGGGAGGCCATGCAGCTCTCTCTTTGTGTGCTTCTCGTTTTTCACTCTCACTCTCTGTCTCACACGCGCGCAAAACAAATAGCATGCATTTTATTGCTTAGTTAAGCTGGTTGTCAAATTAGCATGTGTTTATCCGTGTGTGTATTTTGCATGTGACATCCATGTGTATGATATAGAGCACTGTGCATAAATGTCTTTCTTTTTTAAGATTATGGTCACATGATCGCCTGCATGCAATTTTCTTTGCTTTTGAGGATGAGGTGCTAGAGATACTGACTAATTTTCATTTATCTAGCCTTGAGAACGTCAGTATCTGCGTATGGCCAGTTTAACATATCAGACCTGTTGCAACAGCCTTCACAGTCTGTCTTTTTTCCTTATTTTGTTCATCAAGGACTTCTTCACATGCGCTTTACATTGGACTCTTTTTAATATATTGTTCATAGAAAGCATACACGTCAGCTATGCTGTTGCAGCCGAAACACACGCTCTCATTAAAATGTAGATGGAGGTGATGGTGATATGATCAACAAATGAGAAAGTGTGTAAAGTCACAATTACTACTCTGACCACGCTTTACTGTTAAAGGGTCGTGGTTTTACTGACCACCTTTAAATTTTTTAATTTTCATTATTATATTTTATATTCCCAAGTTTGGCGTAGATGGAAAAACTGCTCTCTAGAGTGTTCTGAGCTCCCCGGAGGCTGAAACCAGAGGAGGCATTTTTGATCACAGCTCAGCTGGCTGCGAGGCACCGTGGGCTTCATCTCGACAGGTCAACCTGCCAAGAAACAAGTTTAAAGAGGAAAAGAAATATATATAAAAGAGTAAATGTAAATGTCTGCTCAAGAAGCACTGATCCCCAGAGATGTGTTAAAACAAGGGCGAGGACTAAACTGATGACAACTCCATCCGCATGGCCTACACCGTGGAGGGAAAAAAGCAAGACGCGCTGAGTTTTAAGAGCTGCTCTCTTGACAGTGTTAATGACAGTGTTAGGTCACTGGTGAAATCATGAGAGAAGAGACCAAGCAGCACGCTGTATTCTCAGAGTGGGAGATGTGAGTCCTTATAGAGTTGACTTGAACTTGCTCTATATTAACAAGTGCTATGAGATAACTCTGCTATGATATAGCGCTATATAAATAAAATTGAATTGAATTGAATTGTTTGGGCAAAAATGTATTTAAGACAAAATATCATTGTATTTATTATTTTATATTTTATATTCACTCTAGTACAATCAAAATGATAAATGAATAGTAACACTTGCTGTCGTCAGATACGATCAACTTAAGATTCAAAAGTACAGAAGATTTTGTCGGTTTTGAAAAAGGTTGGACACTTTGAGACTACACATTTCTTTCAATTTAATTTTAATTACTGATAATGCTGATATTCGAAACATGATTTTGATATAATGCTGAAAGCAGTTTTGATGGGCGTCCTGGTAGCTCAGGGGTGGAAGACGCTGACCATGCAAAGATGACGTCGCCCGTATGTGTCCAGTCAGGAACCTGCGTTGCACATCACCTACCCTGTCGCTCCCTTCGTTTCCTGTTGCTTCTACAGTGTTTGGCTTCAAAATCAGGGACATAGCATGAAAATTTGGGCCCTGTGCATATGCAGTGTCAGTGGGCCCACTTTCCCATTAAATACATCATGTACAGATAAAGGAATAACAACAACCGCATGCATTTGTAATAATATTAGTGTAATCAGTAATTAACTTTGTACACAAAAATACCACATATATTAAATTTTAAGTTAATATTGTTCTGTGATATTTTTACTATTAACTTTGCTTAGAGGTTATTATCAATCAGTATTTCCTTAGTTGGTTAGGTCTTTGCTTTGCCCTGTGCATAAGACAAAAGTGGAATTAAGCCACAGTTTCTGCCCTACACAGTGATTACTATATTTCATAAAAAATAACTAAAATAACTTTAACTTGTGTGAAATGTTTTACACTACTAGCGGGTTGTATTCCCCCTTGATGGTAGGTGCATATCTCCTTTCAGAGTAAAGTGCTGCAAATGGTTGCTAAATATACATATTAGTCACCACTTTATGAGCTCACCTTGTCTCTCCTTATAGTAACATGAGAAAATGGGGGGAGGGAAATTGTGTGTATATCAGCAGGTTTAACTACTGCAATGCTAGCTAGCTAGGCTCAATCTTCATGCTAATACTAAACGTTCCTTCAAGTAACTTATTTTCTTGTTCCTTTTCTTTTGGTAGCCTGTATTCAGTTTTTTTTACAGATATGATGACCTTACTGCAGGAATGGACTAAACCATGTGTATCTCATAGAGGGGAGGGCTCCAGTATTGTTTCAGCCACAAAGAATCGCCAGCCAAACTGTTTAATCAGAGTTTTTCAGGTTTCTTGAGGGACCTCCCCATGTTTGGGCCCTGCTTTTTTGTTCCCCTCACTGCTATGTCTGCGATCATAATAAAGGAAACTTAAAAATGCCTCGGAAAATACTGGAAAACACAGAAAGAAAACCATCAAAAAAAATCTTTGTATTTCCAGCAATTGGAAGCACTGACACTCCTAAGTTTGCCTATGGACATACAATACAATACAGTACAAGTGGTATTTTCTGTGTTCCTGTCATCTGAACCACACATTCACAGAGATAGTGTTTCAATCCGAAAACTCAGCCTTGTTGCCCTCCTTTTCGTATGGTATATGGTGTAGGCGAGTGTGCCTAATAAATGGTGTACAGTGTCAAGTTACCAGGCAGCTAAAGTTCTTTGGCTACTCACCAGACATAAAGCTGTAAATCAGAGGGAGTCAGCAGATTACTGAAGCGTGGCACGTGGTAAGAGGCTGGCTGCAGGTGTGTGTTCTCAAACGCGAGAGAAGGAGGGAGGGAGAAATGGAAGAAAAGCCAGAGCAGAACTGAGAGTGTACTTGGTAGACATGGTCACTTCCCTCAACTCTCCAGGTGCAGGATCGTATTGTTGGGAGAAAACAAGGTCCCCCAGCCTGTCTCATTCTCATGTAAGTCTATATATAAAAGACAGAGAAAGATGCATATGTCTGCAAACATATGCGTGATCAGAACTAGGGGCGTCTTCAAAACATGACCGTTCTTTGGTATGTGCTGTTTTTCCCAATTGATTAGGATGCTAGGATGCGTAGTGTATATGTTTTTCGACGTGCAATGAGTGTGTGTGTATGTGTGTGAACGAGTCCCAGAGGTACATCAGGCTCTATGCTGCGCTCTGTTTCATCCCTCATTGTATGACTCAAACGCTGCCGTTCCTGTCCATGTTTATGCACCCCTCCCTCTTGATCGAACCATGCACAGCCTCATTAGACTCAAACACATGCATACATGCAGAGGAACATACAAGCAGCATACATAATGAACGCAGAGGCTTACAGTAGGGCGACATCCTTGTCTCTCTGGGTTTCGAAGGTGAGGTCTGACAACAGCAATTTCAAATGTCTTTTACCAGCTAGAATCACAGGCCACGGAGCATAATTAAATCCTCAAAGCTTAAAAGAGCAAATGGACAATCCACGAGCGTATTTACATCGCAGTGAAGAGTACTTATGGGCATTATGATTGTTAAATTCAATGCAAACACTTAACGCTTGCACACATCCACTCATCCGCGGGAATTTCACCTGTACAAGGGATCGATCGGCTCGTATCTTATAGATTTGCAAGTATGCAGGCAGCTGGTGTTTTCTCGACTTTATCTGAGACAAGGAGAAGTGGGAAAAAAAAAAATCTACACCACCAGTCTCCATGAACCCACTGGGAATAAAGAACGGGTGGGGGAGAGTTTGAAGAGACTGTAAAGGTGAACAGGTGAAAGAGAAAAGCAGACGAGTGTAGCTTTGCCTGCCACCTCCCTGCCCTTCGTTGCTCCCCCCCCCCATCCCTGCATCACCTCGCCTTGGGGGGGTTGAACAACTGCTCTTGATGGGGGGGCAAGTGTTCTCTCTGTTCTTTCTCATTGCCTGTGGGTGTACTACCGATTCTCACTACCCTGGCGATCTCCTGCCGCCTCACACTCTCAGACTTTCGCGCACACGGAAACACAAACACACGTACGCACGAACACACAAGCGCGGTGCAGCATCTGAACCCTCTTCACTCTCTGCTCCGTCTCATCTTCCTATGTGGCTCTTTGTAGACGCTCTGCCTGAGCTTGGTGAGGAGAACAGGGAAGAAGAAAGCGAGGGAAAAAAAAGACGGATAGAGAAAAGAGGAGTGTGGTGGAGGAAGTGGAGAAGGGAGGGGATGAATGAGAGAGAGAGAGAGAGAGAGGGGAGGGAAGGAGCTAATGTTCACATTGCATCGAGAGTGTCGCCTGTTGTTGCTCGCCGAACGATGTTCTGCGAGCGTTTGTGTGCCACAGCTTGATTTGGAGGTTGTCCCCAGCTGCGCACGGAGACAGCAGTACGGAGACGTGGCAGAGACTCTAATTAGACGGGCCTAAGTGTGCTGAACTGAGGGAGAACCCTGGAGCGCGAGCAAACGCTGCTCAGCCCCCCTGCAAACAGAGCGGGAGGAGACCCCCAGCAGTAATTACAACGTTTCACAAACCAAGCAAGACACCTCCAGGAAGTTTTCAATCAGAAAAATCCTCTTCCACTCGCTGGGGAGCGGGAGAGGAGTTGCATTTCATTAGCCCTCACCATAGGGTCCTTTGAAAGAAGGGGGGGATTAAGCTTTGACTGGGGGAGGTCATCCTGTTGCGTCTGCTGTAATGGCATGCCGTCAACTGTGATTCAGCATTGTTGGCGAAAAATGCATTAGACACATCTCCGGGGAGAATTACATAAAATTGTTCCAATACTCATAACAGAGATATATGTACGAAAGACACTTTTTACATCCCAAATACACACTCAAAAATCACCAATCATGCCTGAGTGCTGAGATTTGTGAATGAGTGCTGGAAGTAAAAACAGGAATGATTTTCTGTGAATATGATGGATTTATTGTAGTACAGACTTACGTTTTGGTTAGAAAAAAAAATACTTTGAATGAAAATATTAGCATTTTCATGGCATGCTTATGATGCTCTTTTGAATGAATGTTCAGCACAGGTACTGTGCGTGGCTCGAGGTGCAGTCACAATATGGAGGTCTGGAGGGGATCTATTTTTTAACGGACTGCTGCTTGTTGCCGCCATGAAAAGGTTTGAAGTTTGTTGGCAAGATGATGTGGAAATCTTTTGCACACAATTTCAACAAATAAATAAAATATATATAAACACTCAAATTTCATGAGGACTGAGTTGTCAGCATTTGGACAGTGAACTACATAAAATGGAAGCACATTTTTCAATCCCTTGCATGCTTCTTCTTGCAGGGTGTGCTGCAGGAAACACTCAGATACTACGTGAGAAGTGTAAAACACAAAGATTTCAGTGCCAGATAATCCTTGAATTCATACCTCAGGTCTTTAGCAACTCGGGACTTTACTAGAACCATGTTTTGTTGTCAAAATAATAAAAAATGTTAAAAAGCATTGTTTTTCTAATGTTTTTTCTCTAAAAATTTTGTCGCAAGAGACCCGAGGTATGTAAGAGTGTTACATTTTGATTCGTGGTATGCTGAATGCAGGATGCAGGCGACAGTGGGAAATGTTTTCCTGTATTGGTCTCATAATGGCACTGTTGCCTCACTGTTACTATTAATAACTATTAGGAAAACATTGTTTATATTAGCTTAATGGTACAGTAACATGATAATAATAATAATACTTCTTTATTAGTCCCTCAATGGGAAAATTACAAATACGAGGCACAGATACAGCACCTGGGTTTCAGGTTTAATTCAGAGCAGCATCTTCGCTTATTTTGGAGGGTTTTGATGAAAGACTGCTGGAAATCAGTACTGATGTACCTGAGAATGAAATTGTTAAAAAGCAGAACTGGAGCATGAGAATGAGGAAGCTAGCTCAGACGCTATGATTGTGATATGATCGCCCAAGACACGATCTAAGTAGCGGCCCCATGGGAAATTAGGACTGATAAAGGAACCTCATATACACACATGGACAAAATTGTTGGTACCCTTCTGTTAAAGAAGGAAAACTTCACAATGGTCACTGAAATAACTTGAAACTGACAAAAGTAGTAATAACTAAAAAATGAATGAATGAAAATCAGACATTGCTTTTGAATTTTGGTTCATGTGTGTAATTACCTCAACTGCCTCCACCTTGCTGTTATAAGTGGCCAAATTCTATATTCCTGGCCAAATTCCAAAAGCCGAAAGCCAGAAGATCCCACAAGCTACACACTTTCCAGGAAAACCTTAGCCTTCAACTGCTGTGGCTGTCACTACAGAAAAGGAAATGGGTGCCCAAGACTTCCAGAAGCTGATGGATGGAACAATCAGAGCGGTGCACATAGTGCACACTCAACCATTTTGCAATGACCAGAAGCAAGTGATTGTGATTTGTGACTAATTTAGGTTTGGTTGGTGTCAGTCTATGAGAAGTTACAGAAGGCTATGTGTAAGACAGAGCAGTGTATGAAAAATAAGAGGCTACATTGGGAAATATTAATGAATTAACAAAATAATAATCAGACTATAAATAATGGCTTTTGTAAATGACAAAAATATATTTTGAATGTTTATTGCTGTTAAAATTGCAGTCTGAAAAATTAACAAGCAATGTGATTTTAAATAACATGACTTAACCTTTGCTATATAAGTGCTGTTATTTTAGGTGTTAAATATGATTACAAATATTGGCTGTATTCAGATTTCGAACTTTAGTGTAAGTTAGTGTAAGTTCCTCAAGATATGCAATGCACAGTGTATTCATAAACACAATGGAGGTGGGATGAAAGTTTGCATGTGTGTCACTCCTCTGTGTGTGTAGTCCATGTGAGTGAGTGTGTGACAAAAACATCCACAGCAAAGGTGTGAAGCAACTCTCACCTATTTCAAGACAGAAGCATGCCAACCACTCGCATACACACACACACACACACACACACATACAGTATGCACAGATGCATATACACACTGTGGCATATGTCACGGAAAACAGATGCGCGAGGAACAACGCTGCATCAATTATCCTACCAACTTCACTCAGTAAATTAGAAAGGGTTAATTATGTTGTACTTATTTTTCTGCCGTGTCTATCTTTTTCACTTTTTCGTTTTTGGCATGGTGGCAGTCTTCATGAAGGGCATGTAAAATCATCTGTGCAGGTACAAAATGTCTAATCTATGCTTTTCCTGTTGGGATTAGCCAAGGATGCTGTGGTACGGCTGTCACAAAGTATTAGGGAGGAAAAAAGAGGAACAGCAGCAATATGGGACACCTACAACTTTACTGCCAGACCCAATTTAGTATATATATACTGTATATATATATAAGTTTAAAAAACACATAACGCCACCTCAAAATACAGGTTTGCAGGTTCAGTGCACAGCAGTGGAATTATTAAACAAAACACATATGGGAATGTTGCATTGATCATTTTTATTATATAAATTGAAATTATGTACTTCAGATATAAATGCACAAGTAACCCTCTTTTCACATACATTTTCCTGTATGTTATTTACTCACATCTCAAATATGAATTTGTATTAGCTTTATCTGCTCTTCCTCACTAAACCCACATGCTTTTACTTCACCACTGAGACGGTAATTACAATCACACTAAATAGGCTTGAACCGTATCAAAAATTAATTAATATCAAATTTATTTGGGTTATCCATTGCTAAAACACATGGTTTTTGCATGCTAATGCCACATATTTTGAAGCATTCCTGCAATTCAATTACTTGGGAATATCATTAAAAACAAATTTACAGTTTAATTTGTGTGGACTATTTAAGTCGCTCCAGAGCTACAGAATCCCCTTCCTCTGTAAGTGGATTAATTAATTTGAATCAATAATGTCTCTTAGTTGGGTTGTACCACTCCCCCAAAAAATAACTAACTCCACACAAAGCCTTATCAGCTGCAGCGGAAGTCCAAGCCCTTGCTTTTCAGCTCAAGAAGGACGTTTTGCTGAGACAATTACTAGCAGATGATTTCCGCCCCGGGCTTTTGCTCTTTCAACTCTTTCAAATTGTCCAGAATGTTAATTTGTTTGTGTGCTTGTTTTTGCAGCATGTTTTTCTTTTAATATTGCTTTTATCTGAGCAATATCAAGTCTGTACATGCAGAGCTCTTTGCATTTATTGTAGCATAAACATTTGCACATTTAAATATGTACTTCATATATATATGTATTAAATATAATAAGCTCTCATATCCGAAGAAATGCATCCCCAGATTATTTCAAATGGAAATCAAGCATGACCAAGTTGTCAACAAAACAAACAAACACAGCGAAATAAAATGGCTACAACACAGATAATATTATATATTTACGGTATTGGAATATTAACAGTTGAATACGGTGGTTTTCATTAACTAAAATCATGTTATAGTAGATACAATGATATTTTAACAAAGATTAAAGACTATTTATTTTGTTAGCATTCAATAGCAGTATATCCCATGAGTTTTAGCCACAGATGCACTTTCACAACTTCATAGAATTTGTGGTGGGTGATTGTTATTTCTACTTCCCAGCACGGTAGAATTGTACATAGTAATTGCTCTTATATGGACTGTAATGAATGTAGCATATTTTTGCTCTTCAGAAAGAAAAACAAGAAGTTACGCTGAGCAGAGAGCGATCGTGGGAAGATTAGAAGTTGACCCAGAAGAGGGACAGTACAGTTAAGGTCACCTCCACTCCACCCACTTCCACATCCACTTCACTGCTATAAAAGCAAGGTGTAAGATCCACAACTCAAATATAGTTGCATGTCACTGATGACCAAATGTAAGACAACAGTGTGTTGATGAACCATGTCGTGCAAAAAGTTCTGTTAGCTATTCCTAGTGGCACACTTTCTTCCACTTTACCTCTTTGCGCACAATAAACTAAATTTCACTTAGAAAAAAGTGAAATCACTTTCCTTTCTGGCGCACTCATAATGGATGGCCTAAATGAACTAACCACTCAAAGATGTGTTTTAAGCATTTGGGTATTTCTCAACTTCTTTTCGTAAAATCTGAAGGAAGGGAAGTGGGCGGAGCAACTGCCTGCCACAAGCCAAAAGCTATGTTAGAAAAATCTGGACACATTAGTCAAACTTTCAACTTTTTGCCTGGATGGGAAATAGAACATCACTCTGCTACTGAGTTGAATTGCAAGTTAAACTACATGGATAAAAAAGACACTCACCACTTGACAGGGTTTGTGCTAAACAGCAGGAGACTGAGTTGCTCGATGAGTCACTATGACTACCCTGCAATGTAAAATTCATGTAAAGAACAATATTCAGCCTCCACATGTCAGTGTTTAACATTGGTTTTGCTGTTTTAGTGTCATTTTACATTATTGGAAAAGCATAACAGAGCCTCGCTACGCCTAAACACATAAAACAGCTCCATTGGATTACTTCACATTTCTGTGTGCTCATGTTCATGGTACATTTGATTCCTACATTTCAATTAAGGATTTAGAACAGCTGTCTTTAAACATAAAGATTATATTGTGTGATTTGTGTCGACTTTCTCTCCTGGTTTTTTAGCAGGAAGCCCAGTTTAGTTTTGATGCTCACGGGAGCGTGAGCCTGAAAGTAGTGTTGACAGATGACTCTAATTCATAGCCAGTCAGAGGGAGTTTTGATCATAATAAGAACACAATGTTCATCCGATTCGGTGTAATTTCTGAATAGACAGGTAACGACATTATCTTATATTAGTTTCTATATATAGACACAGTATGTATGTATTAGTACGTACACTATGTCTGTTTTTCCCTCCCTCTAACTCTCTCTCCCTCTCTCTCACGCCTTCCTTCAGCCGTGGTGAGGAATCTGATGCAGAGGTGTTGCATTTCTGTTTGTGTAAGTGTCTGTCAGAAGTCCAGTTGGGAAAATCTGAACAGCTACACTTGTCCTCAAACAGAAAGCTGTTCAACACGGAATGCTTATGACAGGAAGAATTATTTATCACACAACCCAAGCCCGCATGTGCACAGGATCTGAGGACAGGAGCGCTGTGAGGCAAAAAAAAAAATTGAAGTTTTGATGAGGATAAGATGAATGAAGTGATAGGCTTTGTGCAAAATCGCCCTAGGCAGTGTTTGTCGCTCTCTCTCGCTCTTTCTCTCTCTCTGTCTCTCTTTTGCAGGCTGTAGATGCATTTTATGTAGCTGTTACAGAAATTGCGTTGCTAAGAAATTACTATTTCCATTTATTCATTCATATTATGTGTGTTATTTTGAGCCAAAGGTAAAAACATCCTCTGTTGTTTTGCTTACTTTTTAACCAAAACACAGACCCTGGTGAAATTATACTTGTCACTCAGCAATATCAGGGGAATGACACTAAATATAACATGGAGAATCGGTTTAAACTACTCGAAACAGATGGATACAAAAGGAGGGCTGTTTTCTGATGGGGAGACCACGCGTTTGCCTTTTCAAATTGTCACATCTGTGTTGTGAAGCCGCAGCCAAAATATGCTCTAGAGGGAGAAAATGAAAGATGGTAGAATATCAGTGGATGTCCTCCACTTTCAGGCGGATACGCAGACCCCACTGAATAAAAGAAAAAACATGTTTACAAGAAGCAGATATTAAGTTTAAGTCGTAAATTTGCTGTAACTACAGTAGCTCTCTGATGGTTACTATCGAGCCAAATGGTGCGTATCTGCATTTATTGCACAAAATAAATTATCCAATTTCAAGTAAAGAAAATGCAAAGGAATTTTTATTTTCTGTCTGTTTGGCATGACAGAGGGATATAGATTACAGTTAGTGCTTACGTATAAGGTGTTTGGCTTAGCACAGTTTTTGGCTAAAGGCTTTTCATCAACACTGTGTTTAATGTTCAGTGTTAATTTGTCAAATTTAAATTTGGTATACATTTTGACACATATGGATACAGCACTATATGTTTTCTGTATACGAAGTGTAAGTTGTGCTAAAATGAATGAATTAATTAAGATTAACCAGGATATGGCCATCACAACATTTGTTAATCCTCTCTGATTCCGTGGGAATACTGCTTAGCAGGACTTACAGATACCTCAACCATGGACCCTCTACCTTCCTCCTTGCCCTCCTCATATTGTACCAATGGTTCTGCATTCAAATGTAATACATATTGTAGGGAAGATGCTAATATTGTGTAACTGTAAAGAAAAACAATCATACTTACAATGTCAGGCATCAGGTATTTGAGTCAAAACCAAGGATAGACATTCCATTTTCACAGCTCTCTTAGATCTATTCTAATGAGTCTGAAAGCACAAACCAAAGCTGTTTGATTTACCTGCAGAATTGAAGAATCACATTTGTTCATGACAACGCTGCATTAACCAGTCGGTCGATGTGTGTATGTGTGTGTGTGTTTGACCAATCTTTGAAAATTACCGTGGTAGTGATTGCCACTGATCTCTTATTTCTGTCCTTGGAGAAGTATATAAAATTGTTATTTACATTGGCATTGTCAGCAAATCACACTGATTAAATTTTCATTCCTGCTAATGATGTTCCAAAAAGTTTAACTTTTTGCAGGTAACTACTAAAGACACAGTCATTAGAGACTTTTGTATTATACCTATTTAAATATATAATAATCACACATTGAGGATACCAGAGGGAAAATACGTCTATATGTATCTAGGCATGCAATATATTTTTCAAATAATTTCAGTTCCAGAAATAAAAGAAGTAAAAGAACGCAAGCAGTGGGTGCCCTGCACCATTCACTGTCCTTTTACTGTAGCTACTTTTTTCAGTTAGGAGAGTGGTGGGCAGTTGGGCACTTTAACCTAAAACACCGTAATGGGTGACAACTCAGGGTTATACTGGCACTCCACATCCATCTACTCAGAACAGCACTACAAGAAACAAAGCTCAACCAAGAGCTGCCCTTTCAAAATGCTTTTACCCCTTAGTGGCTCTACACAATGGGAGTAAGTTCTGGATTTGTGAAATGACAGAAAATCAATTCTGAGTAGAATCAGAGCTACTGCAAGCACAAGTAATCACTCTGTAGTAGTTACTGTAGGTCGGAATAACTAGTCAACCTGTGTAATGCTAAACCACTGTTAAACCTAGGAAGAAATTTGTATTTTCTTTCCCACTTTTTGGGCAAATTGATAACGTGCTGTTTTTCATGCTGCCTTGTTCCTCCAGAAAGCTTGTATTTCGGCTTTGCTTTAATTGTTTAAAGAAATACATGGTTGTCAACAGGCAGGAAACAACTACTAGTACTTCAATAATAATAATAGCGAAAATCCAGCCGGATGTGACCATAATCCACCAGCAGTGCCAGGGCATATGGAAGATCCAGAGACATGCCTCTCCATCTTGGTGGATCCATCTGTCAGTCTTTGGCGGTGCTTTGCTGTTTTCTCTGGCACATTTGACAGCCCCACGCCTCGGCTAGATTAGAAAATTATACAAATGTAAGGTTGGAAAGGTGTAATTGAAGATGGCAAAAGGGCTGATTGGGAGACATTTAAATGATTATACTCCAGTGTTCAACATGAAGGGTGTGTGGCACAGGCCACAGAAAGAAACACTTTGAAATGATTACTGCTCCTGACAGGTGGAAGACAAGTCTCACTCTAGCTTTCTTTCAGTGAACCTATGCGTAGAGTGCCAGTGTATGTACAGTATGTATATGTGTGTGCCTGCCACTGAGTACAGTATGGGTTTGCGTGCTCTGAATAAACGTCTACGTGTGTCTGTGTGAATGTGCGTGTAATGTGGCTGTCAGGCACGCACACATAAGCCCTGCAGAGTTCCTTACGCAGAGCCACCACAAAGTAGAGAGGATTTACATCAGACAGATTACAGCACTGCTACCATGACATCATCTAATGGAAAAATCAAGATGCCGTTTAATGAAGATGCTAATTTAAAAAATATCACACTGTGCTCTGAAATATAAATCACAAATATAAATATAAATCATGCGACAGTGGAAGGAAGACATGGCTTGACACATGGATTATTACATTAGTTTTATTCAATAATAGATTGTGTGTAAGGATGCCCTTTAAATGAAGTAGTTTTCCTTTTAAAACTTCCTTTAAAAAGACAAAAACAAACAAAGATAGCAAGTCTTATACATAGAGATTGGCAAACCAATGTCTATTCAAATTTAATTTAAGTATATCTCCAATAGCATATAGCCAATGAGAAGGATTCAGTGTCTTGATGAATGTAACCTGAACATGGTGCAATAATCTCTTCTGTACCCACAAAGACAATTTATTGCTCTTGATACCAAAAAGCCTGAACAATACACAGCCATTTTCATGTGCACACACCTCCACATTGTTCTGCATTCGTTTATTGGCTTGTGTATTTTGGCTAAAGGCTTCCTTTGAATACGCTGCCTTGCCAGTAAGGGCCTGGAGAGAGGGCATTTGAGCGCTTCCTCTGTTTTAATGGGAATGTTGAGGGACTAAGTTGATGGACATAGGACTGCTGTCTTTTTATAAGTGTGGCTGGGTCAAGAAGGGGAAAAACGGAGCGCAGCATGGCAGTCTGTGGCACACTGTCTACCACAAGAACCAGCAGGGCTGCCGTACAGTCAGTAAGCGTTTAGAGCACACCCTGTCCTAATCGAACCAGGACTAGCCAGTCCACATACTCTCTGCTTGGCTTGGGTGTAAGGAATTTGTGTTGCACATGTATTTATGTGTGTGTTCATGCATGGGCATTGTAAGTATGTAATTCACTCATTAGTGCACACGTGTGTTCTTGTGCATATTAGTGCGCGTCACTGGGGCTAGGCTGTGAGTCCGTGCTGTAGCTCACAACACCGAGGGCTACGCCAGTGGTGAAACACAAAGCGTTCTGTCAGCCGAGAGGTGACAGGCGCTCAACAGGAAACGTGGCATGGCGTCTCCTCTGAAAACTGCTTTCACTCTGTTTTATTTTCTCTCTATTTTTCTGTTGCTTTATCATTAAATCATCAACAGAAAATTAAAGTAATTATTGTAATGAACCCACTGACAGGTTTATATAACTCTGGGTGGATTTATGAGTGCTTTTATAACAACTCTACAGTAGTCTGGGGCAACCCTAGAGTCTGGCTTGGAGCTGTTGATTGTGAGAAACACTACATTTCCTTTTAAATGATACTTATAAAGAATACTATGTTAGAAGTTATGCTTTTTGGTGAATATTTGTGTGTGTGCAATCCAGATAGATACATTTCTATTTTTGCCAGCAGTGCACTGCATGGCGTGAGCTGACTTCAGCGTGTCTGCCCAGAGCTGCTGCTCCACACAAGGTCGCTCTGTGTGTGTTCGGCCTCGGAGAATGGAGGGAGGCCACGGCGCACAATCACCACTAAGCACATACCTTTCTGCCCCACAGCCCCACCAGTCCAGACACAAACCCAGGGGCTGTATGTTTATCAAGCGTCTCAGGGTAAGACTGCTGATTTAGGACCACTGCTCAGGTCCCTTTAACCACCATTTTCATCACGAATCACTCTCAATGAAAAGGACTTGAAATGCCGACTTTAAATCAGCACTAAAAATCTGATATGCTTGATGAATACCAGCCGAGGCCTTAACCCAACCTGGACCGCAGTAGATTAACGAGGGTCGACCGAACCGGTCCTCTAGAGCTCTATCCTGATGAGCTCTGTTTATTTTATAACAGTCCCCCCTGTGACAGGATCTGATAAAACACAGCAGGAGGAGGGTTTGAAAGAGAGCTGGAGAGTACAAGGGAGAAAGATTGAGGGAGACAAGGACACAGAGAGATTGAGAGAGCGCGAGAGTGAGAGAGCGAGTACACACCTCAATCCAAAAACAATATTTTGACTGAAACCTTACCCTCTCCATCTGGCTTTTTTGAAGGGTGGATTATGACTGGTGCCATGGCTAACTCTTTATCCCACACTGTTCCTTCTGTAAGTCCACTCTGACACTTTTCCTAAAGGAGAGTTTTACAGAAAAAAAATGTGAGTACTGTGACTATTATCAGGCATTTAGGAGATAAATCACACACACTGTGCATAATTTGTAATTGAATGACTGTAGAATAAATACACTTAATATTTGCTGTATAGAAGTATATAAAAAATAATGAAACAACATCTGAGCCCATTAGAGGATTGTGAATGGCCGCAGAAGCTCTCCTCTCCTCTTTTCCTTTCGTCCCATACTGTGATTCAAACTATGGCCTAACGCACCATCTTTAAAGTGACTGGCGGTCCATTCGAAATGTCAACCTGCAATTTACGAGAATTGTCAAAGAAAAGAAAGGGCAAAACATTTTCTTGATCAGTCACATCCCATAAGCTTTCACAAGTAGATTGGATCAAACTCACAAAATCAAAAATGAGCGCTTTAAATTTTAATCGTTAGCATTGGATTAAGTGCAACCGGATCGATTCAATCTCAATGCCTAAACTCACGTTATCTCCTCACATTGCTCTCTGAGTGTTTTCACCCCTGAGTAAACCTCCATAACAGATGTTTTGACTTGAAAGCCAATAGGAACTGAGATAATGATGAACTTGATGCCATTTGAATCCAACTTAACAATTCAATAATGCCATATTAACTCTAAGTATATGATCCCAATTTCCTTTGAAAACATGCCAAGCATGAAATTGCCTGAAATTCCCCACTTAAATCAGTGTTTTTTTCAAAGTAAGGCTGTATTTAGCATACGTGCATAGGGAGTTGATCTTTAGCTTATTGAATCAGAGCATTACATAGTCTACTACTACCGGATATGTTTGTCACGTCAGTGCATTTAACTGTGTAGCATCTTTGTAAACACCCACTAGAGGTTATTGAAACCTACATAAGATAATGTATACTAAATGGACTGTGCATTAGTACATACACATGCATACCATTAACATTATCCTTACACATACAGTATGTTTACATTATCATGGTCTGCCCAATACTTTCATGTGTCATGATTACAGTTGGTCCAGATGGTGGATCTCATTCCTGACCACGTGAAGAATTATATAATATATAAAAATACATGGAAAATCTCATTCTCCAATATTAATGTATATTTGGTGATGGTGAGTCACATGAGAGATTACAGTTCTTATCACAATTACTGAAGATGCTGCTTCTAAGAGCACAACATCCGATGTCTTTACATTAGTTGACAAAATCAACAAGTCTTAGCACCCATTTTTCACAAATTTCTAATTTGTTTAACCGTTTTTGCAAAATCCTTTTCAGTCTGACAGTTTGTGTATTTTTACAGTTTAGGGGAAATGGAGCATAATATTTGGGAAATGTGATCAAGCAAAAAAATGAAGGTAATGTACTGAATCAACAATCTTATACGCTTAGAGTGAGGAGAAACTAAAGCATTGGTGACGTCTCTGTGTGTGTATGACAGCATACTTCATGGGTTACTGACATCCCCTAAGAAGAAAACATTTTCTCTCTCCATTTATACATTACACACCTAACAGGAATTTCACACTCTTTCAAGTTTTCCAACCTGCTTTTTCAGTGGTATTTTACAAGTGATATATCACATTGATAGCTCATTTTCAAATTCTCATAACTGTGGGTTCAGTTACTTATCCACCAACATGAGATTAATTAATCAACAGCTACGGTTTTTATTGTTTTCCCTGTCTATTTATATGGATGTACAGTATTGCTGCTTTCATATCTTCAGAGGTCGAAGTGGTTTTGCTTCAGCTTAGGTTTTAGAAGTGAATCGAGTGACAAATAAAAACGTTTGGTAGTAATTTCGAAAAAATGATATGTCAGAATGAGATATATTAAAATGTCTGTTCTTGTCTTGCACACACCTTGCATTTTTCCCAGTAATGTCAATTTCAAGAAGCTATCGTCAGTATTTGAAGTGAGTGCAATGTTATGGTAAAACTGTATGACTGGCTGAGGTACATCCACACTTTGCTACACTCTTTCAGGGTATGATGACAAAGGAGTGTAACACGCGATTATGTCAAATGTATGACATGAGAGAGTACAGTGAAACAGCCCCAGCCTGCAGCATCACAGCAGACCAAAGCCTCGGGGAGTTGCTACACAACTTTGGTGCCCAGGGAAAACAAAGTCTCAGGCCAGAGGTTTAGGGTGTTGCCTGTCAACTGCATTTAACATGACAGAACACAACTCTGACTCAGACCACATAGATAGAAAGCTTCTGACTATGTCAGGGGAAAAAGTGATATGTCAGTTGTTTCATTGTGGCATATTCTGTATGACTGCCACGCATGCAATGGACTGGAAGTCGTAACTTGGTAAAAAAAATAAAAATACAAAAAGAATTTCAAGAAAGTCATTATTTGTTTCTGTGTTTCTCCCAGAAAATGAAAGAATTATAACCTAAAGACCACACACACATACGGGCATACAACATCTTTAATGAATTTATGAATTGTTCAAGATTACTACATTTCTACCTCAACTAGTAATGTCATAATTAAATGAAAACTCCCAATTATGTCCATCAACCAACACCCACCCCTGTCCCTACCCCAAAAGATCACTGAATTCCTGTCTATGAGGTCATCACAACTACCAGGCTGGGCAGACACTGAGCACTGAATGTATAGGGGTACTGGTAGTCATGGTGACAGCAACTTCCAAAAATAAAACAGATTAGTTGATTATCTGCGCCCAGACACATGTAAACAATACAACCGGATCGATACAAAATATATTCCGCTGTGAGAAGAGTGTGAATACCAATCATCAAGGGAACACCACTGTTTTCTCTCCTCTCACGGTGGAATTCCTCTTTTGGATGTATTCTGGGAAAATACCAATCTATATTCCTCTCATCTTTCCTTTATATCATCAGTCTCCACATTAGCAAATTAAGCACTACACTAATTTGGGTGTATCATTCAGCATCATTGTCTACATTAGATGCTGGCATCAGGTATAAGACCCTGACTGGAAAATACTTGATAAAAATACAATTACCCCTGTGCCACCCCCACAAAACTCTGCTAATGTGTAAACAGTCACAGATGATATTACGATTTAAGCTTGTTGATACTTACATTCTACTGAATGTATCATTTAGAAGGAGAAATGGCTTACAGTCAGGATGCCAGCAGCTTAGGGAAACTCAAAACTTTTTTTCTCTTGGATGGAGATGTATGATTTTTATCAGGTATTAATGAAAAAATGACATTTCCTGAGCATTGTGGTTCTGTGGTTCAAAACAAGACTGTAGGTGGATTTTACTCATACTTAGTTAAATGAGCTTATAATTACCAAATTATAGGCGTATACCATTGCACCTGGTATTTTGACATTTGACAAGATGCTATCAATGCCGGCTAATCTCTTCAATTTGAATTTATTTATGATTCACATAGATTTCACTGATGTTGGTTATGAAAGGGGTAACAGTATTCCTTACAGCGAAGTTTATTTAATATGCTTTGCAGCTGGGATACCTTAGGTCATCAAATTCAAGAAATAATAATGTTTTAAATTAGCTCTTAATCTGGGATCGTCCATCATACGGGTTTTAGAGATCTGGTCCATTTAATATTGTGTGGTATCTTTTCTGTCAAATGTTTGCAGAAAGGAAACACATTAAAAAAGGAAACACAGTCTTAAAAAGAGTGTGCAGAGTGTGGATATGGAGCTCCACCAGTAACAACTCTGTTTCAAAAGAGCATGATTAATAAGATGAATGTTGTGTGTATAGTTCAGAATTGTGGATGTGCGAAGGGGAAAGGGGTGTGTTTTTTTGCCACCGTGAAGACGGCAACATTCTTCGGGGGGCAATAATCCAGGGCATATATGCCAGTGCTGACAAAGGTCTGTGGTGTGTGTGTGTGTGTGTGTGTGTGTGTGTGTGTGTGTGTGTGTGTGTGTGTGTGTGTGTGTGCTTGGGGTTGTTCACTGATCCCTCTGAAGGCTAAATTTACCCAGGAGTGATGGGGACAGGTGGATTCAGCTGGTGGGGGGGTGGTTGGAAAGAACCAGACCCGGTTTCAGTTCAGACAGAGATCGGGGATAAACACATAACCCACATCGGGGGTTTCTGTTGAAAGCCAGCTGGTCTGGCTTTATCACATGCAGGACATTTATTTCAGGCAATTTGTCGGTACTTTTTTGTTTTCTTTTTGTCAACTATCCTCTTTGTTTCCTTTCTTCTTTTTTTTATTTAAAAATTGAACAGTTTGATTGAGCTGGGCCTTAGCTGGTGCTGCAGGGTGTAACTTCCTGGGGAAGCAGAGAAACGACACGGGTGAGTTTATACAGTACACCTATTCCCTTCCTCCCCCCCCACTCTCCTCTGGATCTCATTCTGTCGGTGGAAAAGCCGTCTCTCAGGATTTCACAACCGTACTCCGCACAGTGGGTCATGACATGTTTAACAGATTAAGCCATAATTTTGATATTTGAGCTGCACAATTTGAACTCTTCTGAAATGTATTTTGAAGTGCTGTTGCCTAATTGTTTCATTATAGCCCTGCTGAATTCAGTGAATGATGTCTTTGTCACGTAGCCCAACACAGAAAAGGCTATATCAGCGTGAACAAAACCAGAAGAAACACTTAATTGGTGTTTACTTTGAGTTTTTCCTGCTCTTGACAAAGTAGAAAGACAACAGAGAAGCTCTGACACTGCTGAAGGAGGAGTCAGGTCCCAGCTGCTGCAAATCACCTCTGTGGAGCACTTGCAGAATAGCTAGAACTGTGTGTGTTTAAGTTTAAAAAGCCTACATTTTTATTTCTCCAAGGCAAGACGAATGGTTTCACTAAAAGTCACCAAAGTGGAACTTTTATATTGTGTTGTTTCTCTGTTTCTAATTCTTCACAGTCAGTTTAGGTTACTGGTACTTTTAAGGGTAATTGCTTCAAACATCTCATTGTGCAATCTGGAATTATCAGTGAGAGAAAAGAGCATGGCCTCAACATGCTGTTTGCTTTAGAAATGACTCCCTCGAGGTAGTTACCTAAGTGGCAAATACACACTTAATGCAATATGTGTCACACCGTGTGGTGTTTAAGTAAGACATATTGGGCAAACTTTTGAAAGAAAGGAGAAACTTTTGTCATAACTAATGAAGAGAAAGGGGTTTATTCCTAACCAAATGAGTTCGCAGGAGACATATGAAAAGCTACTGTAGGGCACTTGTCCCAAAACAACCAAATGGAATTTCATACTAAAGCAAAGACTTTGTTTGATGTTAATGAGTGGTGAATGACTCTGTTGGATATTCTCCTTCAACGTTTGATTTAACTGTAGCTTTTGGACAAAATAGGAGGAGAACAAATATTATTCTGTATTTGATATCCTCATATTTCAAGTATAATCTTTATTTCAGATTTTGAATCCCATATCTTTATTGTACAACCTGCTACCAACCTGCTACCTCACCACCAGTGAACTACACTAATAATGAAAATGAAAACAGTTTAATGCCACCCTTTCCAAGAAAAGCTCAAACAAAACTAATAAACTAAAACAGAGGAAATCAACAGATTTAAATATATATATATACATTATGTTTTTTATTTAATTCCTGGGGAGAGTTACAGTTTTTTTGCTATTAACCCAAAGAAGCAGGACCTGAGAAACTTTGACCCAGTTCACAGGAACCGCTCAGTCCTCGCTTATTAGCTTTTCTGCCCCTGAATTCCACGGCTTTGATGGTCAGCGGAGTTGAGGAAACGCGTTGTTTTCTTTCTCTGTAGGGCAGCGAGCGCTCTTACGCAGTTGCCTCTCTGCCTTTGAAACCCTCCTCATCCTGTGATTTCACCTTCACACTCTGCTATTAGTTTCACTGTTGCTGATCTTCATGCAATACGGATGGTAGGGGATGTTTCTTTCACTGGTAATGTCTGAAATGTGAATATAGATTATTTGATTTTCACACATTTAATGCCATTCACAATGCAAAAGGCGAAACGTGCTGAGATGGATTGTGCTTACTGCTTGTTTTAATTTGATTAGTCTTCAGTGGAATGTAATTCAACTCAGATTATGCCTTTTGAGGGTTTCACTGGTGTCTGTGTGTAAATTAATAGGAAGGTTAAGATATAGCATAGAGGTATTTTGCTGTTTGCTTTTTCTGTAACAGCCACTGACACACAGAGTAGCAGTACTTAGGGCAGTAGTTTCCATGGTTATTTGGTGGGCACCATCCAGATGCTCTTGAGTTACCTAAGACATGTTGCTGTAGAAAGTGCATTTCATTTTTAAAACAACTGATCGCTGAACCAAAACCTATTACACATATTGAAGCAGTTTCAATTGCAATGGCATGGAAAGTACAAGTATCTTTGTTCCACTGTAATGGCTTACAGTAACGGCAGAGTCATTTTGCTCTTATTTTTCCTTTTCATTCTCTATTGTTTAATTTTATTATTTCATTTTGGAAGATTTCCAGCAGCAGTCCGGCCTCCTGTATGAAAACTCTCTTTCCGCCCATCCCCCTGAGCACTGTCGAGGCCAGAAAATGGTATGACGCTCTGCCGCCACTATACAACGACTGTGCGCGCCGGGGACGCCTAAATCTACAAAACACGAGTGCTGGCGCGAGGCAGCTCCTTTGATCTGCAGCTAATCTCAGTTGCCTGCCTCCCCTCTGATCATGTCTGAATAAGAATGAGTCGGGGTGATCCTGGAGGCACAAAGAGCTTTAGACGCTGCCGCCCGTCTGCCGAGCTCCACCGTGCTGTAACACGGGCCTCCTCTTATGGTCGCTAGGCTTCGCTATCACACATCAGAGCTGGGGAACCCTCATTTAGACACACATTATATTCCGCTCCACTTGCTTTTCTTCACAGTGAGATGCCATCAGCTGCTTGTTGAGAGTGTGGGAGAAGTTGCATAGCCATGCTGAGTGATCTTCAGTTGTCAACGTAATTGGCTGAGGTCAACAACTGCAGGACGGACCACTGCTATGTAATGGTCACTATGGGAATTGGAAACAGAGATTGCTGTAGGATGCGCTATAGCTGAATGTATGACAACATACTGTTTAGGCCCACGTTAGTCAAACACAAATAGTGTTTGTGTGCAAATAGTGAAATACTGTATTGTTGATGCAACTTCTCAATCTACACAAATCATTGTGTTATCTAGATCACTGAGATCACACTAGTGGCCTGAACAAAAATAATATTTTACATACACATTAGAGTTTCTGTAAAACAGCTATAGTCTGTTGTAGTCTGAAATCCCTTTTCCCCCAGACCTTCACAGAGAATGGAGCCTCCTGAAGTGGCAGTTTTTATATGATCAATATGGTTGCTGACTCTTTTCAGCAACTGCATACTCATATCAAAACATCTATTTTAAAAAGGCTACATATCTAGCACTATTCACTTCAGCTGTAGAAAATGACTTATAAATAAAATACGGAAAGATACTAAACAGCCAGATACATTGCCATTGCCAAAACAAGCCATAATATTCTGATCTGGTTCCACTATCAGCAGGACCACATTATTTGTCTCTAAATCCATGTTATAAATAATATTCATATGACTGTTTTCTGAACTGCCACCACTTTGGTCTAAGACTTGATTAGGTTTAGAAAACTATCATGGTCATGGTTGAAAGAAACCAATGTTGATAGCAACATCTTATGTCAGAGTGCTACATAATGTCATGCTTATTACACTTTTGCTCCTAAACCAACAAGAGGTCCTTGTCAGGTAAAAGGAACTTTAGGGTAATTTTAGGCATTTAAATAACAAATCCTGTTATTGATCTGGTAAGGATTGTATATAAAAATATCTATCTGTGTGAAGTTTACACTGTGATATAACAGTTAAACTTTCACATGTTGATCATGGAACTGGCTCAGACTTGGGGTCTATTCCATTCCTGCATATTTAACACTAAAAATGTTTCAGACAGCGCTTTTGCACCACATCAGGAAACACCGGTGTGCACCCCTTGAACAGAGACAGGAAAAATGTAACATCGTCATCTCCCCTTTATGGGCACAATTAGAGAAAGGGCAGCGAGAACAATGAAATAACTGTGCCTGTGTTGGAGCAGTTCATAGGGAATTACTTTCCAACTATTCAAAAGGAGGAAAAATCATTAGCAGAAAGTGAGTTTCGTTTTTTTTTCTTCCTCACATGAAGCAATCTATTGGAGACAAAGAGAACTTTGAGCTGCTGATATACAGACAGAAAGTCTGGCAATTACACTTGCTACAGCATAGCGAAGACACGAGAAGAGGAGGAGGGGAGAGAGAAGGGCCAGTGTCAGGGATTATAATTAAAAAAGGAAGCAAATTAAAATGAAAATAATTCAAATGTTTGTAATGGGGATAATTGTTACTGATATTTAATATCTGTTCAAATACAAAATGACTTTGCTTGAATGTTTACATCATTCCTCTTAATGAAAATGTTACTATGCTGTCCACCAGATTGAAATAATGTAGGGTTAAAAAATACTGGTTAAACTTTGTGTGGGGGTGCACCTCCAGGTAACCCATGCGATAAACCAACCTATTCTGTGCTGAGAAGGATACAGAGCTCCCCTGCAGGCAGCACATTTAATTGCACAGTCTGAATGCACCTCTGTAGGCAAAATGTGCCTCTCATATGTAGCAGGTGGCACACTGGTGGCACCTGACACATACACATATGACATACGCGACACTAAAGAATTTTGATTGTAAAATCAGAAAGCCATCTTGACAGTTTCATCAAGTTAATTAATCTGCAGAAATCAAGCCTGAATAATCAAATAATGTCTGTAGTCAACAGCTGCTCTTTGCATTCTAAATATCCAAACCCGTTGATATTTGGATGTTTTTCATATCATTTATTATTATCCAAGAGGTGGCATAGTTGAACATGACACACTTTCATTTAATTATTCCCAATAAACAAATCAATCCTCATACAAGCATAAGTTCAGTGTATCTCGTGCATCATGACAAGTCGTTTCGTACATCCAGCGCAAAGATGCGTGTGAAAAGCAGGCACGAATGTAAGTGTGAGCAGGCGTGTGTACGTGCGTGTCCGTATCTACATGTATGTGGTACACCAAAGTGAAGAAGCAACAGGTCTGATCAACAGCTTACCCAACGGCACTGTGTCTCAGCCAGTCGGAGCAGTCACAGGACCATGGGGCTTTTCCTATGATGTAACTGGAGCATCAGGCAGAACAAAGAGAGAGCTTGTTGTTCAGCTTGTGCCTCATCCATAATGCATAAAAGGTGTACAGACAGAAAACTGTTTGGTTAAACACGACACATGCAAATCACCAGTACTGTCTCTCGTTTGACGCTGCTCGGTAAGGGGTCGTTACGTGGCCATTACAGTTTCAGAGGCCTTCTGACTTTGTTATTATTGCATTCAAGTCGGGTTCAGAAACTGAACTGTAAGGACGAGGAAATGCATGAAATGGTACAGTGAATTTCATGCTGGCCACACACAGTTAATGGCCAAACCACACAGAAAAACTGTGTTATTGAAAATAAGGCTCTGTAGGGTTTCAGTGAAATATGAGTCATGCCATTATGGAACACAGCGGCTAATGATAAGTAGATAGAACTTTTTTTCATTTCCTTTTGCTTTGCTTTTTTTCTAACTTAGAAAACCTTACCGCCGACCAAAGCTGTAACGGATAAAATGAGTGAAGTGGCTTTAGGTTTATGGGAAATGTGGGATCACTGTCCAAGTCAAAAATCTGTTCAATGTAGAGTGATTTCTCTTTTTCATATTTTTTATGAATTGGTAGAGATTACTGTATTTAATAAGCTGTCGTAGTACAATTACAATTACAAGTACAATTCTTAGTCATTGACAGCAATATCCACAGTAACATATTTACCTATAGCATGTGTCTGTATATCAAAATATGTTCTATGTAAATAGAACATATTTTGATATGTAAAGACAATTACCACAAGACACTATTATATATTATGTTCTATATATATGATTCAAAAACAGTTTGAACATACTGCTATGTTTCAGTGGTAGAATTATTATTGTAATAATGTCTGCAATCTAAATTTAGGAAGGGGAATGTAACCTTTATATTAACAAAGCTCATTTGAGTGTACAAATAAATACTTCCCGAGAATCATGAAATTCTTTGTTTTATTATTTTGTAATATGAGGACATGTGATTTCAGTTAATTAAAAGTGATTTTCTCACCTTTGCTCCCCTAATTATACTGTTCAGTGGTACAATTCCTGCAACTATAATTACTGATGATATTGCCCTCTGAGTTTCATTATAAACCTTATTAATAAGGAGCTCCGAATCATGTGTAATATAATGCTTTGGATGACTTACACAAAGACGTGCAGATCGGCAGGGAAATGTCTCTCATCTCTCCTACAAAGTGTGAGATGATTCTAAAACAGGTATGTCTTCCCTGAGAACAGAACCCAGATGTTCAGGCAGATCAAGTCTGTACAATAAGAACGTTGTCTGTTAACATGAACAAAAAATGAATGTAAGATACGGCAGCTTAAATGTGTTCAACTTTTATAAAAATGTGTACATTATATGTAGCATAATATGCATGGAGAGTATTGCATCCATTATGCACTCATGCACACTTAACACTTGCAGATTACATATTTACATGATTTATCAGGCTGATATAAATATGAATATGGACCAGTTGGTTGTCATATAGTGCTGACATGACATTTTACAAATGCATTAATTCTTATATTTGTTACTGTTTTTAAATTACTTCTTAACTCCTCAGGTTTACGTAAGGTTTTCCCAGCTTCTCCTACAATTAAATACATGGAGCAGAATGTATTGATACATGATGGTGTAAATGCTTTTTCAGAGGCTTTTCCATCCTGTCATCAATTACATTTCTGAGGAAAAATGTATAATATTTATTCATAATATTCCAATTGAATATCAGGACAATGTATTGAGACTTCAGTCTAAACATATTGGCATTATGGCCCTTCAAACACCCATACGGATCTACACTGCACAAACACCTACACACACACACACACACGCAGAGGTAGGATCTATTGACGCGATTGTATGTGTGTGTTTGAGCATTGTTCTCTGCATATGTGTATATGTGTATCATGATTGACCATTAAACAATTGTACATTTTTCATAGATCCCCAGCTGACCCTGTGAGTTAAACTGGCCTGCAGGTCTTTCTGTATCCCCTGTGAAGAGGTTCCTCATCATATCGTGTGGCATCAATCTAGTGTCAAAACACTGGATGTCTCTCAAATTCATTAGGGAACAATCACAGCAGAAATAATGAATGATGACTGAAAGCAGTAAAAACTAAATAAAGCGGGAAGCATCCTCAGACATATCTGACATACACCAAATACTTAATGTGTCTCGTAGTGCTTCCGCGATAGCTGGCTAATTCTCAGGAGCAGCCAGGCAGAGTGCTTGACAACATCATCTACTGTGACAGGCAGATTGTGTTTTCACGTGAGCATGATCGACAACAGATTGCACTGAGCCCAGGCTGTTCCTGTTTGCCCTGGAAATGTGTTTGTGTTTATCTTTTGCTTGAGAGAGGCATTCCTTTCGTTCTCCCTGCGTTTTCAAAAAAAAAAAAGAACACACATTTTCATCAGGCGAGCTGTTCTGCATGTGTGTGTGTGTGTGACACATGCTATGAAGTGACTGCCAGGAGAGGCTTAAGAAACAATCCAAGCAAGATCAATATCAGCAAACCGCACTTATGTGTTTGACTTAACATGCAGTCGCAGTTTCTCCCTGTTCTCTTTTTATGCACGGCTGATGCCAAACCTCACAAAATTGCATTTACCCAAAAGCCCAAAGTGTGCGTGTACACACTGTGACATATTTGAAATGACATAATTGTTTTGGCAAACTGTTGATTTTATTCTCCACCAGGCTTTGATGCGACTGTCAACCCAGAAATGCACATGCACCCTCACACACATCAAAACACATGTTCAGGATTGCACGTAGAGTAGTAGGGAAGGACAATGGCTAATGAGGTGGGCAGGGGGAAAGTTTCAGGTAGCTAACTAATAATCTAGTTCATTTTAATTAAGGGGAAAATACTTTGGCTCCAGGTAATGCATACGCCAGAACTTACACTATTTAACCTCCAACACTCAGCTTGTTCGCACACACTTATTGTGGTCTAACTAAGAGGCGTAATGTGACGCACTGTGAACGATATAATGCAACGTAACAAAAATCTGGCTATAATGCTTTGAGCTGTTTCTGCCATATTCAAATTGGTGGTCTCATGAGCAAAATATACAGCGGCTCTTCCCTACTTTGCATTAAGTGCGTGAGCATAGAATGAGTCTGTTAGTATGCCTTCACTATAAGTTTATCCCTGTAGGCGAGTCAGGCAGTCATTTATGAATATTGTGGCGGACCAAGGGGCGTGGCCGACGCCTCAACCGTCGCCTGGCAACAAGGGAGAAGCCGATTGGGACAAGTGGCGGCAGGTGTGTTCCTGCCCAGGTAGAGAGACTGCAACCAAGGGACACCTGGGAGTGGACACACCTGCCTCGCATCACTCCATAACAAGGTGCAGCTTAAAAGGCCCCGGACCGAAGAGATCTGGGCAAAGAAGAGGTGGAAGGGTAGCAGAGAGCAAAATGTTTAACATTATCAGCGAGCATAAAGAGCATTACAAGTGATTGATCGGTGCCTGGCGTGTCTTGTGTCCATGAGGGTCACCCCCCTCAGCGTGAAAGATTACAATATGCATTAACCAGTGTTTGGCTCGTTTAATGATTTTTCACCATTCAACTATATTCATTTCTTTGTATTCCATATGGCCATTAAACAAACACACAATGCACACACACACATATAGATGCTAACATGGATCCTGTTCAAGGTTCACGCAAACAATCACCATTACCCTGGCAGGTTCACTCTCTCTTCTCCTCCTCACACTACCTCTCCCCCCAGGTGCCAACCAAGACAACCTCAAGCACTGTGAGCACTGAAAGGACCTCTCCGATGAATCAGTGACAGACGGCATAGAACGCTACGAGACTGAGGGCAGACGAAGGAACATTGAACGTGGTATGTACCATCGTGCACCCGTACGTGTCCGTGCGTCGGCGATATATTCAATGCAGTTGAGAGTAGCACACGCTCAGGGGTCTGAAAGAAGAAAACTGTGTGTGTTAAGGGTGTCAAATATGTATCTTTTATACACGCTGATATGTGATTCCACTGATATCTGCCATGTTGCATTTATGAACCCACTGTGTCTAACAGACTACACCTTATTGATTAGAGGTCTGGGGGCCAGAGGAAATGCTATTAAAGATTAAAAGGTCAGGTGATGTGAAGGTGGTATCCCGAGTCATCAGACACCAGCGGCTTCAGTTACAGGCTGTAATGTCCGCCAGTCAAGCAGATTAGCCAGCTTGATTTATTTATTAACTGATTTCATGCCCCGCCATTTCCCATCCTGACTGACTGGCTGGGTGGCTGGCTGGCTGCATATGTGGCGTACGCTTCACAGGTGAACTTCAAAAGAAGGGAAAGATGAGGGCGCTGCTTGGTGTCCACTTACACCTCACGCAGTCTGTAGTGACGGGCACGTGCTGCAAAGCCAAGCACACAAGGGAAACGCTTTGTCGTTAGTCGGTCAAAGAAGGTTTGTTAAGTGGGGTTGGACTTGAATATTCAGTGAAAAGTGGATGATGCTCCAATGAATGTGAGGATATGATTAAAAGTCAACAAAAGTGGCAAACTGTTCTGAACCTGGCTCTAATTTTCTTCAGGATGGAAACGGTACAGATTTTCAACTGTATGTTTCGACCATTCAAAAATATTGCTTGATGACTTCCGACACTCAAGTTAATCAAAACCTAGGATTATGTCATTCCTTTTTTTTTGTACTGATGAAAACTCGTGAGTCCTGATGGTATAACAGGCGTCATTCAAGAGAACCATTAAGATTCTTTAAACCGATACAGCACCCATGTAATGTGAGTACAATGGAACTGCAGTATTACAATGCCTATCTGGGATACATCTCTGTGCAGACAGCCATTGCGCTGCCTGTCTGTGTCTTATCAGAAGTGGCAAACTTGCTGTTTTAATTGTTATCTTCACACTAATAGAGTGGATGTTTTGAAACCATTTGGTTAGAAGGATAGAGGCTTGGTAATTCCTCCATGCTTACTGTCTCTGTCAGGGCTTATCTGTGGGAGATAGCTGGGTGCTGGGGAATGATTGGCGGCATGCAGGAGGTGGAAAGTTTGTAGTGATTCCGAGAGAAGGCAGTGTTCATGCTGCACAGACGTGGAAGAAATACGGGTTACTGAACAAACATGTGTGAGTGGATCCTACTTTTAATTGTCATCACATTGGAGGAAGCGTATGGTATCATTCAATGCAATGTAAGAATGACTCTTCAAATAGGTTTCCTTAAAAGAAGCGACGATTCATTCAGTCTTAAGAGCAAACTGTTTCACGGTGGGGGTTTATTTGCATTTTTTTTTTCCTGTGCATTTTCTTGAGAGGAGAGATTTACCTGTTCTGTGTTTCTCCAAGTTATTCAAGTGTTTCTAATAATTCCTGGAACAGTTTCAGGAGATTTTCTGTACATCCTGTTGGTGGTGGTTTTTTGGCCGGAGCGGGGGGGGGGGGGGTACGTCTAACAAAGTTTTAGCACTCTTCCCATCTGATTTGACATGCGCGAAGCAGGCGAAAACCGAGGATGACTGCCGCAAGCACGAACACCATCAACTTTTGGCGGCTCCGATGTAGCTGTCTGGAGTCAGCCGCAGCTTCATGTGCTCTCCGTTGGGTCATTAGTTACAGCAGCCTCCCCATCACCTCCCTCCACCGGTCCTCTCTGAGCTGTTAATTGCGCGCCCGCTCTTAACGACGCTGGCGCGATAATAAAGCATTAAGAGTCGAGCCTCTGTCATTAAAGTGGAGTTGGGAGATGTGAGCCCGCCCCCTTTTCAGGAGTCAAAAAAAAAAAAAAAAAAAAAAAGGAGAGGAGAGGAAAAAAAAGAATCGATTAGGCTATTTCTCCTCGCGCTGGGAGAGGAGAGGGTTTGGGGAAAGACTCGGTCGGGATTGTGGGGAGGAACAGAAGCAGCCTCTCAGCATCACCGTCCGACTCTCCAGGCGTCCAGCCGCAGCAGCAGCAGCAGCAGCTCCGCCGTCGCCGCTCCGCCGCGTCCCTCTCCGCTCACCGGCACGTCGCAGAGAGACCAGGCGAAGCGTCTGGCCCCCCCCCCCCCCCCCCCCCCCGCCCCGCCCCCGCCCCCCCCGAGTTGAAATATAGAAACAATTGTACATAGATACATAGTAATGTAGATAGTCCAAAACAAGTGGAACACCATACATAGTTTAACATTTTGCAGCCTTTACAGGTTGTTGTGGTGAATGTGTTGGCCAACAGTTTCCCATTTCCACACATTACAGACATGGAGCAACACTAGCATTCATTTGGGACCCAACTACCATAAGTTCAATTTACTCTTTGTCTAGCTCTGTTTTGGTTTCCACCAACTCCTAAAAAACTAAAAATATCTGTGCACATTATGTGCGCTTCACCAAATCTAATGCCATCTTAACAACAGAGCAATAATATATAAAACTTAAACAAATCATGAATGCTTTTAAAAAATACTTTATATATTTATTACAACAACAGGGTTCGTACAGCTTTTTAAGAGCAAAATTAAAGTTCTTTTCCAGCACTTCCATGGTACCTACACCTAAAATTTTCAGACTCTCAAAGGTTTTGTCGTCACATCTAAACTGTTGCTGTAAACGCCAGGAGACGACAAGCAAATGTAATTTCAAATATTAAAAGATTTTGGGTTACGGTGAGTAATTGTGTCGATCGTGAAGCACCAGATTAAGTTTTAAGAAAAAAAATCAACCACCATTATAGCAGGATATTTGAATTCAAGCATATCCCTAACCTTGAAAACATTACAGTCAAAATTATGTATTTTCCAAACTTTCAAGACTTTGTACGAACCCTGAACAAGTGCAACTGAACTTAAACATAAAAAGGAGTGCTGACATTGCACTTTATATAGCGCTATTAACCAGTACCACAGCAGAATGGATTTTGCATGTTTATGTCCTGTCTTGTTGTATTTAAATAACATACTTGCTGTGCAGGTAGCATGCAGGTATCAGTTTGATTTTTGGCTGAAGACAGCTGCCTGCTGCTGGGGAGGATGCTGGTGCTGGTTTAGACTTGCTCTATATTAACAAGTTCTATGAGATAACTCTGTTATAATATAGGGCTATATAAATAAAATTGAATTGAATTGGTGAGAGCGGTGGCACTGGACCAGACGGTAAAATTGTGGACCTTCAAACTGAAACAATAACCCAAAATAGACCCAAAATCCCCCATAAACCTGAGGGGATGTTACACCCTGTGGGTTTTGTCTGATTCCTTTATAAAATCCTCCCCGCCTGTTCGGTTCCCGCCCTCGTGTGTTATTGATTAGCCACACCTGCTCGCTTTCTACAAATAAATCATTGAACAGCTCCAGTCTGCCTGTGCTGTCTGCATTTGGGTCCTTTCCCTGCTGCGCATCCCATAACGGGGGAACTGTGCAGTTGGGTGATGAGTACACATACAGTATATGGCACAGTGTTAATATGCAGACATTGAGTAGTGCAGCTTTAAAGAAAAAAAAACCTACCTGTAGATGTCTTCAGCTGCAGGGAATTCAAACCTGAAATGAAAGCATGAAAGGAAATATTAGTAATATAAATTAAATCATAAAATCAGATGTCATAGTAACGTTTGTAAGGCAACAACGAGAGGAGAGGTGGTTCTCTTTAAGACTTCCATTTTTCAAAAAAACTTAAGTTAACTGTGGTCTAGCACACTCAAACATTCTGTAGGATGTTTTTCATACCAGACTAAAAAAGAACAGCGGTTAAATGTTTAAAGACTGAAAACAAAGTGTAAAATGTAGAACGACAGATAACCAAAGTAGCACAAATAAAAGAGATTTTTGAAAGTGGCTGAAAGCAGCGGCGTAAACTGGGAGCGCAACATAAAAATGTGGTGAGGACAGAAAAAGGTTGACAGCAAGTGCAGTCTATAAAACAGAAGGTAAAGAAGGAGAAAACAGCAGGATTTACAGGAACAGAGGAAGAAAGGAAGAAGACGAAGGAGAAACACGACAGAGAAGGGATTTAGTGATCGAGTTAAAACTGAGGTTTTCTTTCCAAATCTGAAAAGATTCTTCTTGAATCCCCACGATGACGGTAAATCTTATATTCCACATTACACTGCCTGCAGTGTGTGTGTGTGTGTGTGTGTATGTGTGGGTGTGCAGTGTATATAAATCCACAGCGTGTTTTCTTTTGCTCTGCTCGAGTGGAATATTTTTTCTAATGAGTATTTTATTTCTGTCTCCATGATCACATGAGAAAACACACACACACACACACACACACACACACAGCATCAAGCATATGGAAATGAAATCATGTGGGAGACAGAGGGCTTGCAGACGGACCAAAGGACACAGACGTTTATATACACACAAACCAAGGTCGCCCACGCTTTGATCTACAGTATATTCATATTTTACCGCCGCTAACACGTCCACTTGTTTGTACACAAACTACCAACAATGCAGTACAGCTGTTCCTTCTCTCTTTGTCTCGATGCCGCCCACCTCGCAAAACAACCAAAAAGCACACATTCCACCGGCAGGCTGAAATATGGAGGACGTCAAAACAAAAATCACCAAAAACAGCACAAGTGTGTGTGTGTGTGTGTGTGTGTGTGTGTGTGTGACCTCTCACGCCTCTCCTAAGTGATTTCATGCATGTTTACATCCTGTAATGTGTGTACAAGAGTTCATGAGTACAGAAAAACATGCGCGCTGTGCGTTTGTGCGTGCGTTTGTGCTCCCCATGAGCATCAGCACCAAAAACACCATCAATGCCAAAATCAAAACATCTAGATTTCACAACAGTTTCAGGAAGATATCACAGGTTGTGACCTCCATCGCCTTTCTCTGGGCTGTGTGTGTGTGTGTGTAGTCACCAGATAATATCTCTGATCTTTTATCGCTCTGGTTTTATTGTAAACGGCTGCAGATTCACCTGCCAGACAACACGCTCATTCAGCCTCCGCAACCTTTTGGCCTCCCCTTCGCCCACACAACTCCAGAGGTTCAGCCAAAGGAAAAAGGAGAAGAAGAAGATGAAGAGGAAGATTAAACGTGACTGCCTTACTTTTCAAAAGCCGACTGTCTTTAGCGCTAAACGCTTCAAAAGAACTGTAATGGTCCTGCATCTTCTGGGTTTTTTGGCAAATGACGAGGTTCCTTTATCCAAAACAGCTCATCGCACCATGAGGGCTGACATGTTTAGCACAGGTGGCAACACAAGGGATACAAGATACAATAATTTCCCAGGCACCTCAGCGACGACCACAACAACTTAAACATGTGGTCATAAAGGAATGGATCGAGATTTACGTGAAATTTTGCTTTCTTGCAGAGAGTTAAATTAGAAGACTGATAGCGCTCTTATGTCTGTAGGCTACATTAATTACACTGAGCAGGTGATTAACTTAGCATAAAGACTAAAAAGTGTAAAAATGTACAGTTGTAGTTTGACAGGAAATTACCGAGCCAGTTTCCCCCCCGTTTCCAGTCTTTATGCTAAGCTGAGCTAATCCTCTTCTGGCTCAAACTTCATCTTTAGCGCGCAGACATGAGAGTGGTGTCAGTCTTTTCATCTAAGTCGAGGCAAGGAAGACAATAAATGTGTTTCCCAACATTTTAAACAATGACTTTAATGAATTGAAAGATCCCATTTTACGCGTCAGACCTGTGCTGCACAGATCTGGTCCAGGCTCTCGGCTCATAATCAAGTGATGCATTACTGCAGTTAAATGTTCATTTGATTTGCCATGAGCTTGTTTTCAGTTCATCAAGGGACAAAAGGCGTATTTATGCTGGTGACCTGTTGCTGTTATGCAGTCGTAAATGTCTGCAGGTCCACTGAGAAAACAAAACGCCTGTTAGGATTTCATCACTGCTTTGAGCGCCTCACCGATTCAATCTGCCTTGTTTGCTGCAGATTCCTCTGACTGATACAAGCGGGGACAATATGTTTTATACGAGGATAAACATATTTTTTATTTAGTCTACTGGCTTGTTGTTGTTGAGAGATGTTTTGTTAATGTGAGGCGTCGGCGGGAAGTCGTCGTCGGGGCTGGAAGTTTATTTTAGTGGTTGGGTTTTGTGTGTTTTTGCTGGTGTCCTCGTCAGCACACCTCATCAACATTGAGGACGGTAGGCTGGATCAATGAGGCGGCGAAAAACCTTCCACAATATTTCCTTATGACGTTTGTAGCTTGATGACAGCTTAAGTGTATCTCTGGGAGCAATAGATGCAGAGACCCCCCGCGTGTTTAACTACAACGTTCTTCAGAGATGTGCGTGATAAAATTTTGGCCTTAAATGAGGTGTTCCACATGTCTGTTTCGATTCAGGTGCAACCTTAATTTGACCTCTAATTTTCTGGTGCGTTTACTTAAAGTTTCACCTCAAACCAGTGAATATAGGCTGTGTCCGAAATCATTCACCACTCACTATCTAGGGAGTTCTACGCAGAGGACTGTGCAGTGATCCCATTCAGTGCAATGCATGATGTTACATAGTGCTTCGTTAGTGGCCATCGGTTTTTCACAATGCATTGTGGGATACATTCGGACAGGAGTAGTGATTGATTTCGGACACAGCGTTCAATTATGGGGCTCTATTTTCTTGGCAGAGCAGCAACCATCACAAGCAGCAACTCCAGCTGTTTCGTATTGTCCTTGAAATTTGCTTTGCCCATCTGTCTGGTCATTTTCCAACTCGCACACTGAGCCTTTGCGTCAGTTCGTGCCGGCCCGGGCAAATTTGCATCAAATCGGGCCTTTCCTTTAACTTTGTATGCAATCTCGTCGCCTCCGAATTTCGCCTCACAGCCTCGCCTCGCGTTCAGACACAACGCAAAGTTAAACGTTGTCTGTTCCTGTCGCAAAAATACTGTTGCTGCGCTCTGAGATCTCGGCAGTTCAACACAGTCACCAAAATGTCATGGCCAAAGGTGAATATGGCCAGACCAACTAAAATAATTAATTGTTCAAGATCTTCCTTTAAAGCCACAAATATGCTTCTTCCTCAACATGCGAGCACCATGTCAGGAAATCTTTCCATTCTTCGGCGAAATGTGGCCTCTGTTGTGGCAGCAACTCGGATAAGATGGCCGACGTTGTTAAGCACAATCGAAACAATCTGACCTTCGCCAGCAGGAGTTCATGACGTGGAGCATCTTATCAGTTTCAGTGTGGCTTCCCATGTCTGCCTGTTCAGATAACATAGATTCACCTTGTTGCCCAAATAACATTTCTTTTTAAAGCTTCGTTACCTCTCAGTCTGCAGAGAAGTGATAAAATGTTTTTGAGTTGAATCCAAACTGTCAGAAAAACATTCAATCCGTTTTATTCCTCCCTTATTTCACTGTCCTTTCTATATTAATCCCATATATATTCCATATTTTCATATGTGCACATATCACTCCTGTTTCTTCACTCTGACACCTCCGAGTATCATCCTTACACAGCAGCCTCGCTGTGAACTCTGCGCTGGAAGGGAAATGACTCAGGTGTTTTTCCATTTATATATATTATATATACACTGTGTATATATATATATATATATATGTATATGTATGTGTATGTGTGTGCGTGTGTGTGACAGTGATCACTCAGCCCGTGAGTATGAATTTGTGCGAAGGCGCCATGTGTATAGATTGTATAGTTTGTGTGCGACAATACAGTCCTGTTTGTTTGCAAGGGCAGTGTTGAAATGTGTGTGCGTGTGTGTGTGTGTGTGAGTGTGAGTGTGAGTGAGTGTGTGTGTGAGTGAGTGTGAGACAGAGAGAGAGAGAGTCAGGTGTCAAGTTTACCCCCCAATCGACCCAACCTGGGAATGATCTAGTCTCAGCGGGGGAAGCCAAAACTGCTCCTTTGTGTGTGTGTGTGTGTGTAGGTGTGCTATGTCTTGTATGTGTGTGTGTGTGTGTGTGTGTGTGTGTGTGTCTAACCCAGGGATGACTCACGAACCATCTGGAGGCCAGATGCAGGTTAGAAAAACCACTCTCTCTCTCCTCCCTCCCTCCAGTTGCTGTTAGTTCCCTTAGTTAACCCATGAACTTTGACCTCTGTGCTGTGGCATGGGTGTTTGAGTTCGGGCGTGTGTGTGTGTGTGTGTGTGTGTGTGTGTGCGTCTTCCTGGTTGAGTAAAACGGCGAGGTCGCGACCTCCTTCAGAGGTGGTGAACTCTCCCTCGGTGACCTCTGGAGTTCAAGTTCACTAATTGACCCTGTTCCCACTCAAACAGCCTCCACCTTTCTCCACCTTCCTTCCTCTTCTCCCTCTTTCTTGGCTCCACCTCCCCGCCACCTCGTACAGCGATTAACTCGGGGAAACTAGACCCTAAAATGTGCTACAGGTTGTCTCTGAGTCTGAACATGTGTAATAAAATGATAGGTGAGACTTTCTGATTCACCTATTATTTGGAATGTTATTTGGAACCAAAATGACGACGCAAAGAAGTAGAAAACGTGGCAAAAAAGACATTTTTAAGGCCATGTTTGTGAGTGTTTAAGAGACGTATTACCAGAAGAAACAGCTTAAAATTAATACACACGTTTATGCTCCATAGCAGAGTGTGTAGTGGTGTGTATGCACACGTACATGATGTATACCCACCTCCGGGCCATACTGTTCATACATTCCTAAAAATAACCACCGATATCATGGAGGTCATTAAACCCTCACTCACGCAATTAGCTACGTCTTGGAGTCATAACTCAAAGATCCATTATATTCAATCTCCATCCCGAACAAACATCCATAAATCCACTTAGAAATCATAGAAAAATAGCCGCGTCTTACAACTCCAGCACTTGCCTGAGAATCATCACATTTCATCACATCAGTATCAAAGTACTTTATTGATCTGTGTCTGTATATCCATGGGCGCATTGCGGCGAGGGACTGCTAATAGCCAAGTCCGCATACTTTTAATGGGGCCAATTTTTAAAAAATATAAACAAATACAGGCTAAAAGAAGTAATATGTAAGGGTAATATGAATCACAACAAGGCATGTTATCAAAGAGCATTACTGTTTGGTAGTTAAATATACAACAATACATCATATAAGTTCACAAGACCAGGGTTCATAGATAATCTGAGATAATTGTATCTATCCGACTGCTTCTGGGAGACACACTGTAGATGTCTGAAGTGCAGCCACAATGTTTCTGCAACATAAAAACAAAGGCGATCTTTCACAGCGGTAACACACACAGGCCGCTGCAGGCCATTCTTTGTAGATTAAACACATGTTTATTTGCTGTCAAATATTTCTCCGACAGCACCAATCCCAAGCCTTACCAGTAAATCATCAAAATAATTGTGTGTGTGTGTGTGTGTGTGTGTGTGTGTTTGTGTGCGAGCCAGGTCTGGCTCCAGGAGGGGGCCCCGGTTTCCCTTTTCCAGGCGAGGTGCTACAGCTCTTTACAGGCCGTTTGTGAATCGCTCTTAGTCTGGCCCGTCCCCTGAGGCCAATCGGGCTTGGGAGACACTACGGGGGCCCTGGACAAGGCAGCTCCCAGGGTCACACAAACCCCTCCCACCATGTTAAAGTGACATTTCATGTACTTGTGATGCTGGGCTCACCCTTAGAGATAGAATAAGGAGCGCGGACATCCGGGGGGAGCTCGGAGTAGAGCCACTGCTCCTTCACATCGAAGGGAGCCACCTCCGAGTATCATTCTGACACAGCAGCCTCACTGTGTGTCCAACTGGTAGGAGCCCCCGGGGTAGACCCAGATCAGCCTTAGCATGATGACAGCATGGGCAGCCTGACCGGTCTGAAGTTACGCAACAAACAGCGATGCTCTGTGTGTTCTGACACCTTTCTATCAGAACCAACATTCACTCTTTCAGCAGTTTGAGCTACAGAAGCTCTTCTGTTGGATCGGACCACACGGTCCAGCCTTCGCTCCCCACGCGCATCACTGAGCCTTGGCTGCCCATGAACCCTGTCTCCGGTTCAGTGGTTCTCCTTCATTGGACCACTTTTGGTGGGTCCTGACCCCTGCAGACCAGGAACACCCCACAACAGCTGCAGTGTTGGAGATGCTCTGACCCAGTCGTCTAGCATCACAGTTTGGTTCCTTGTCAAAGTCGCTCACATCTTTCTGCTTTCCCATTTTTCCTGCTTGGAGGACAAAATGTCCACTTGCTGCCTAATATATCCCCCCCCACCCCCACTGACAGGTGCCATGGTAACCAGATAATCAATGTTCTTCACTTGGTCATGACGTTATGGCTGATCGGTGTATTTGTCATCTGACCTAGGAGCGCCTCTGGGTCACCCAGGAGGAGCTGGAAAACGCTGCCAGGGAGAGGACATCTGGACAGCCCTGCTTAGCCTGCTGCCACCACAACCCGGCCCCGGTTAAGCGGGGTATGTGTGTGTGTGTGTGTGTGTGTGTGTGTGTGTGTGTGTGTGTGTGTCTACCCCTACCAGTAAAACATCACTGTAACAAGCTGGAATTCTGTCTATTGTTCAGCCAAATGTTCTGATTTTCCCCCCAGAGAGGCAGAGAGTTTGTGCATGGGCTGGCGAACATTTACACACTTAGATTTGTACATCATTTGTGGACCGTTGTTGTGTGTGTGTGTGTGTCAGTGTGCGGTTGTTAATAATGAGGTCAGACAGGAAATGGCTTGCAGAAACTGATTGGAGCTGAGAGTTATTCGGGATCAGCGGAGAGTTTGTCAAGAATATCAAGAAGAAAATCCTCTTAATTTGGTAATTAGACGAGAGAGGGAAAGTGTGAATAAAACAAAGAATTAATAAATGTCCTTCCTAATTGACAGGGCAAGATGGCAAAAACCTTTCACTCAGACACATTTCAAAACTTGAAAATCCACTTTCCTATGATAATCTAAACAGGTAAAAACTCTCCAACTTCAGTGCAACACACTCACTTGCAGTCATCAACATGCCTAAGTGCTCCATAGGGTGCTTTTTTTTGAAGGAAGGAGGGAATTATGCATGAACTTTGATTTTTCTCGCAATGTGCACATACACAAACAAAAGCTGAGTGGAAACAAACCATAAAGTACAGCCAGATTCCAGTTTAGCACATTACTGTTAGGAGGATATTTGTAGACACTGTTCAGAATTTTCTTTTGAAATTCTGGGTAATTTTGCTTTTTTAAATTACACTTATGTGTAGAGGAAGAGACCGTGGATACACCAACACCTCAGCCAGCTGAGACACCAGCACACCCAGATGTATAGCTGACCAACAAAGCCAACAAGGGACTACCCATCCTTTTTCCAATATAAGCCTCATCTCTAAATAATTCATTGCACTACATAAACCTGAAACTAAAGACGCAGCACACTGCAACACAGCTTGGCCATGATGTGTAGATGGTGTAACATGATGCCAACACATCTGAGCACCAGAGAACATGCAGTACAAAATAAACATAAAGCAACATATCTGGAACACAGTTCTCACTTCTTTCTTCCGGCGTTTCATGGGAATAAATCAATAAAAACATCCTCTTCACAGTAACGAGGACAAAACTGATGTTTTTACTTTACAGCTAAATGGTCGGTCGTTGTGTGTTTAGCATTACTGTAAACTTAATAAATCACACAAGTAAATCAGCGGCACAATCATCGGTAGTTCTGTTCCCTAATGCTGGGATCGCGCTCTGACATTTCCATGAACCAGCTCTTGATGTTCCTCAGATGAACAGAGGAGAGGACGAGGGGAAGGATGAAAGATGGGTTCGAAATAGAAACAATAGAAATCTGCTGGGCAGATGTCTCGCTCTCTCTCCCTCTCTGTTTCCCCTCTTTCCCAACACTCGTGTTGAAACTGGGGGAAATCTCTCCAGTGTGTTCTCATTATTTTCCCACAGAGAGACAAGGATGCTCCATTACGTCCAAGCTATAGCCAACGCTTGCCATGTTTGTGTGGTGATTTCATATCCGTTTAACACACTCCAGGTTGTGACGTTCTGTTTTTGCTTTTTAGGACATGACGTTATTGACGGTAACGAATGACTTTGCCTGAGTGTATGTGTGTGTGTGTGTGTGTGTGTGTGTGTCTGCTTTATGGGTAATACCAGTGCAACTCGTCGCTACTGTGTGCGTCCAAGGTGGAAAATGACGGTCTCGTTGCGACACCATTAGTAGAAAACAGGATGTACCGAGGGTGAGTGAAGATGACAGTGAGGTGGCGTGAAGGACAGCAAGCAAAGCAGTGGTAGGGAGAGACGGAAGAATTTAAGGTGGTGTTGAGGTGGAATGACAGAGATTTTAGATGCATTTAGATTAAAGGTGAAAGCAGAGGACGTTAAAAGTGGCACAGAAATCAAATAAAAAAGGAAGGAACTAAGGTGGGATAATAAACCCGACAAATACTTCGAGAAGTGAATGTGATGCAGAGGAGAAATAGAAGTAATTAAGGTGGTACTGTTGGGTACACTCAGTGAAGTCATTCTCAACATTTTGGGGTTATTACTGACCTTCGGGCTTTTGCCATCCTTCTGGGGACTTGTTCCATATTTTGGGTGGGGGTTATTTCCTGATTTCTCAAGAGTGGTTTCTTTCACAGATTTTAAAGGGTTTATTCTATTCCAGACTTTAGGGAGAAACTATTGGGATAAGTTAAGACTTCTAAGCATTTGGGGGATTATTTCTGATATTATTCCAGACCTTTCAGCGTTATTCCAGACTTTTAAGGAAGTTGCCACCTGTCTGGGTGTAGGAATCTTCTGGGCTACCCTAGAACTTTCAGGGATAATTCAAGATTTTATTCCTGACTTTGTGGTCTTGTTCCAGACATTTGGGGAATTATTAAACTTACACACAGACATACACCCCCTGTAGAGATAAAGATGTGTAATGGTAATTGTCTAAATGTTCTGAATTCCATCTAATAGGGGAAATTTGTAGTTTCTGCTTAGATCCTATAATACACACACACACACACACACACACACACTCCAAGGAAGGCTTCCAGATGTAAATTAGGGGTGTCAGCCTCTCTTCCTACCTGCTGTTACCTCCTATCTGAACAGGGGAGAGTCAGGAAATTGACTGTAATTATAACACAGCTGATGATGTAGCTGAGTGAGATAAAGACAGTGAGAGGCAGCGCGGGTGAGAGACGTTCTGTATATTTGTGTTACCACTGACACAGCAAGCCCGGATTGTCTTCTCAAACACCACGTTCAACAACAACGTTTGGATGGATTGCGATGACATTTGGTGCAGTTGTTTACTGTAAGAACTTTGGTATAGCGCCACCATCGGGTCAGAAATTTCAGTTTGTCCAATACTTTGCTTTATGACCAAATACGTGCAAAATTGACATTCCCATCAGCCTCAGCTATACTTCGTGTTTAGCGCTTATTAGCAAATTAAACTAAGATGGTAAACATGCTAATCACTATCGCTGCTAAATATCAGCATCTTAGCATCGACATTGTGAGCATTTTACATTAGCCACTACTAGCATAACACACCCGACTCTACGACTAAACCGTCAGCGGTCGAGTTGCATTGTGGGTAATGTAGACACCAGGTTTTGACAAGGGAGAACAATGTGGGGAATAAAAACGATGACGTCTCTGGTTCTGCTGCAACAATCTTGGTGATTTTTGAAAACTGTCCATCTTAAATGCGACAATGTTAAATGAGTGCAACGTCAAAGCGGTGGGGTACTCCTAACATTACATGTGTAGTTAATTCAGAGAATATTGTTGAATAGTTGTTTTCTAAACGTTGCATATTTTTACCTTTCATCATACATTCCTTCCAGCTTCTCGTTCCATAGCTTTGGTATACTTTAGAATAACACATGCTGTGCCTTAATTTATTTAAATTTTAGATAATATCTCCTAGATCAAATTTCCGGCTGTTGTAGTAAAACCTAACTTTATCTGAAGGTTTACACGATTCTTGACAGGTAGGGCGAGTTCCAGCCCTCAAAAACCATTCAACGAAAAAAACAAAGCCAAAGCAGACATTTTATGTTTGGTCAAACAAGCGAGACACAACAACCAGATGCCCGACACAGATTCCCTTTTGTGTCTTTAACCAAACGAGCAGGAGGACAGACAGCGGTTTATTTCTCTCTGCCACGTTGTTTATTTAGCTGTTTGTGGGACACTAAACAAGCGATCTGTCGCTGGAGACGTTTCGTCCAACCACGTGCCTGCGCGGTTAACTGAAGTTAAACAAGCTCAGAACATGATCCAGGCATCTCCGGCGCTCCCAGTAGGTGGTTTGGGACTTGATACTGTTCATTTGAAGCCAGACAGGAAGTTCTGCGAAAAGGGACATGTTGGGGAATTGAAATATACTTTGGTTTGACTCGGTGTTACAGCTTCCATCTGTGTCTGCTTTCCTACTTTATTAAATCCTTTTATATTTGTGACAGTTAAGTGAGTGGATTGCAATGGCGGCAATCAGCTTTCAATTATAATATTTGCCCATTTTGTTAATAGAAATGCTTTTAAACAAACGTTTGATGGTCGCTTGTATTACATTAGCAATTAAATATATAGTCATGGAATCAAAAGACTAGTTTATGTACAACTGAATCCTGATTGACACAAAGGAAGTGATGCGTTAAATGTACATTTAAGACTTTTTAAAATATAGTTTAACAAAAAACAACAAAGAAGATGTTATATTATATATATATATATAACACACTGTTTGATTGACAAGCGTTTTCTGAGGGTCAGTCAACACTTACCTATAGTTATTTTTTTACTACTGGGTAGTACTCTCCACTACGAGTTAACTGACCTTTATGTGTAAACTCAGCACAGGTGAAGAAGTCTGTAAAGTCTGTTGCGATTGCTCTGAATATAAAGTCCAACATTTTGGAGACGCACTAGCATCTTTCTTATGGTATCAAACATGACGAAACATGATCAAACATGACCTCTTTTGCGCCGTTTGCTCCTAGAAAAATAATCTGAAATGAGAAACTACAGTAATATCGAGTCAGAATATTACAGGATACCTATAAAAAATGTCCAACACAAAAATTGTAAGAGGAGCCCCTTGCTGATTCACGTCCATAAGATGTGTGATGAAATAGCAGATAAGAAACATGAAAAGAGGAGGCGAGCAATTTAAGTTCAATAGGCGGGGTCAAGGGGAAAGGAAATGAGCAAATGTCTCCTGGCCACCATTTGCATTTCCCGAGAAAGACTTTGATTTATGCAACCTAAAGCATAAACAGCTTGAGGGGAAACCTGAAGTCGAACAGTCATGAAACTGATTATGTTGATAAAAGCAGTGCTACATAAAGCTCCAATGCACTTTATGTTGTAATACTGTAATCAGCCGCCACGCCTGATCAGTTCCATCTCAAGATGTTTCAGTCATCGAAATCCTCCAGCAGAAGAGAGAGAGAAAAAAAAAAAAAGCTCCTGCTCGGAAGTGAAGCGTGCGTATGTGCATCATTTCTTCATCATGATCTTCAGATTAAATTTGATCACCGTTTTAATGAAAACTTTGAACCTGAAATGTAACTTCTATGCTTCTCCGACAGCACGTTCTCACCGTCTTTCCAGCTTGTAGGTAAGAAGGCAGAGGTCAGGCCTTGAGGGAGCTTCCCTCTAACCTATCGCCGACACATACTTTAAAAGCTTATCCCAAGAAAGGGTTTTTCGATTTCTGTGTCTTGGAGAACCTGGCAGCAGCCTTCTGAAAACCTTCAAGAGGACATACCATTTCTGCTGAAATGAAACACGAATCCGTCCAAACTGCCCTGTTACTCACTCTTACTACAGCTTATGGAGCTGAGTGGAACGGCTTGCATGTCATTTTGAGAGAATTGGTTTAGTTTCCCGTTGGCTTGGACTAGCATTGCTAACAAATGTTAACGCCGGGCGGCTGCCAAATTCTCATGGAGGACTTTTTTGGACATCCTGTGAGGAATCTTGGTTAGTCATCAGGAGAAAATACTTCTTAAAACCCTTAACCTTTAAACTATAGATCTGGCTGAACTTCACTTCCCCTTAATATTCCACTTTAATAGCTACAAGGGTAATAATAAGGGTGACCTGGTGGTTAAACAAGCCATCCCACAGCCCCTAAAAAACGAAAGCATTTTGTAAATGTACTGTATTTATCCAGGGAAAGCTGACTGCACTTTTTCATCACTCTGAATCAAATACATATTTCACACCTATGAGCAGCCCAGAACAAACTACAGCTCTCTGCTGTTAGATACAGCAACCTTGGAAATATTAAACACCTCGCTTAAGTGCACCTGGAGGGCTTAGGAATTGTTTAGGGAAGGCAAAGTGTTTTTATTAACTTCCCTGTGTTGTTTAAGCGTTCCCAAATGCCCCAAATGACACACGTTTATCCTTTAGCAGCTGTAGGAATGATGACACTTGTCTTTTGGGAGAAAAGGTGACACTGTTAGAGAGCCAAGAGGGTGAATCAGGGTGGATGGACGGGTCAACGAAACGTTTGACCCCTGCTCTCTTTTCGTTTCGCACCGACAGCACGTTCGGTACAACACGTTGGTTTCTTTTAACCATGAGCACGATCTTTTCCTAAACCTGGAACCGACAACCACCACTGACAATATACCAAGATGACACACCATCAGCTTCGTTGATGCAGTGTGAGCATACGATTTCACCCAGTTAATCTTGGGTGTATTTTGCAGCTTATAAGTGGCCGTCTATGGTCAAATATCAGTTCTTTAAAAGGGATCAAAGTCTTGTCCTTTCATTAGAGGGTGGTTTCACCAAACAGCCGGCCTGAACTCTGCAACTATCCCTCTCTGGTTTCTGGGATATGCCGACGCCGAGGAAAAGGGCGGCTTACGAGTTATATGAACCTCTCCCTGACCTCCACCTCCCCTTTCTCCTAAAAACACACACACATATTCTGTTCTCCCCCGTTATATACAGTCCTGGATTGCTCCAAATCGACATTTTTCTCGGCCAATGAACTAGCCTCAGAAATGCGTATAAAATTCACATGAGCGTGAACTAAGGGCTGATGGAAATCTCTGCAGCGCTCTTCAAAAAACCTCCTGCGTTCGAAAGGGCTTCACCCTCTCGCTAAACTTTACCATCTTTATTTCTCCTCCTCCCTTTCTTTTCTCCTACCTCTCTTCCCCCCCCCCCCACTACTCCCTTTATACCTTTCCTCATTTTCATCTCCATTCTCCGACTCTTTATCCCCTCCATTTCATCTTCTCTTTCATAATTCAGGCCAGTCTGTCATCGACCCGTCCATGTGATTCTCCTTTAATACTCCCATCCTTCTTTTCTTGATCTCCCAAATGTTTCTTTCCAGCCGGCGATTCCCTTTTAACAGCAAGCCAGTGGCCTTCCACAATCTGTTTCGCAGAGACGACAGAGAGACCCCGAGACAGGATGAGAGGGAATGATTTCAAAGTCTACAAGGAAAGATTGAAAGATACTAAACAGATGATGGAAAGTGGTAGAAGTTGGAGTGTGAAAAGGAGAGAGGCTCTATTTTAGACAATGGTGGAAGGTAACAAAAGGACATTTACATAGAAGGTTTCTTGTACTTTACTTTCCATTTGAAGCTTCTTTAAACCACTACATCTTTGACAGTTGTAGTTACTTTGCAGAGTCAAAATCTCTCAAATACAACATATGATCAGCTGATAAATTTTGATATATTATTATAGATTTAACTACCTAACAGTATATAAAGTAGTTGAAATTTGAATGGTAAATGTCCGTATGGGCCTCAAAAATCCAGTAGTGATCAGGCTCTATAATCCATACATATTATACAGTATATATATACTGTATATATAGTAATATAGCACAGTGAATGGGCCATTCTGCATAATGAGTACTTTAGCTTTGTATGCATAAAAGGATGAGGCTGGAATTATTCTGTATTTTTGGTATTTCCATCAAACACTGTCACTCATACAGTCCATTGGTTCCTACTGAAGACGTCCTTATAAACGGCTCACAAATATATAATACATTTTTTATTTTTTTTAAAAAGGGCTCAGTTATTTCCCAAAACAGCAGGGCACTGGAGTTTTTAGCAAATGTTACTCAAACAGGAGTAAATGGTGCATCTGTTGGGGACTATTTCCAGTGGCGGATTAATACACATTTGGTTCTCTAGTGAATAGTTGGGACAGTAGGACGGTGGCATCGAGTACAAAACAAAAACAGAAGAATAACATATATTAGGCTTTGGACATATTGCTGGTTTTGGTCTTTTCATGGGATTTGTTGACAATAACAAAAATATATAATATTACCAGGAAATTACACTTTCATGTTATTACTTCCGGTTCTTCTACTTAAGTACAATTTTGAATGCAGAAAGTTAAATTTGTAGTATTTCTTCCTTTACTTGAGTTAAAGATTTGATTCAACTCTTCCACCACCGAATAAAGAACTAACTTTACTTTTATATAGCATTTCTAACATAGTTGCAAATGTTTAGAATTAGAGAGAGAGAGAGATAAATATTTAATAGAAAGAAATGAAAGACAGACATGTATTAGCACATTGTTACTGCAGTGGCCAGTCAGTCTGGGAACCCATAATAACCCTTCAACACTAATGACAAAACCACACACACACACACCCCCTCTGGCTCTCTCTAGGTCTCTCATTCACCCATGTATCTCACTCTCTCTCTATCAGCTTCTCTGTATTTAATTTCCATGGTCTTCTTTCTCTCCCCCCCCCCCCCACAAACAGTGTTGCTGGTAAAACCATTCCATATCAGGGTTACTCAAAGGGGAAAAATCATTCCTTCTGACAGCCGTGTTAAGAGAAGAAATACCTCTACCACTAAAACTTGACTTGGATTTCACTCGTGACACCAGACCAGACTACATTTGATTTTCTGGGTTATTTCAAATGCAATCTGAAGCGCCAAAACACTGTTAAAAAAACAAAAAGACAAAAAAAAAAAATCAGTCAGCGAGACATTGACACGCGGTTGGTGTTTATCGTGTTTGGGACGCCGTTCGAGATGCCAAGAGTCTGATTCTTTAGCCTCGTATTTCTCTGTTAGCATGACATCTATATTATACCGGTTATTTTCACTCTGGCTTTTCAGTTGCATATAAATCACGGATGAAATGTGGGACCACCAACTCTGTGTTGAGGACATACCGGCAGTGATAACAGGAGAGTAACTCAGGTGCAAATGGACTTTGAATATCCATTAGCTGTTATTCCATTTATCAAGCTTGCGTTCTTTTAGAAAATAAAACTACTGATTGTGGTGTGGCTTTTGAACCTTGGTTGCAACATGCAGGTATTATAAATCACAAGAAGTAATGTTTGTGGAGGCAGTAGGGATTTAGCATCACATTGGGTTTCAGTTTCTTGCTCAAGGGCATTTACGCAGTGTTCAGACAGGCAGCTCCCGTCCAGCTTTTTTTTTTTTTTATTGCAAATACGAGCAGGAACGTTTTTATGAAGTCTGCACGCAAACACCCAGAATTCAATCCTCTCAGATCAGATTTAACCACATTTATGGGTCAGGGGGAAATGTGATTCAGATTCCATGTCTGAAAATGTAGCTCAGATTGCATTTTAGCATTTTTATTTAGTTATTTGTCACTGCCCACACCTTGTCTATATTGGACGGGTTTCAGCCAGGACGTTCGTCTGACTGTAGAGGTATTGTTTCATTTTGACCAACCTAACTGTTGATACTGCCAACATATCAGCTCTTTCATCACTCATGGTTTACACAGCCAAGTGTCTTTATAGGCTTAAACTCTATTTATTTTCCACTTATGCACTAAAGTATATGATTGTGAGTTGGACTGCAACCTCTGTAGGAGGTCTTTTGTGTGCACAGCAGTAATGTGGCTGAACAGATCCAGTGTATATAGACACTGACCCCAGGTGCAGACATTTCTGGCTGGAACGTAGTGCAGACCACAATACAAAGCATCAGTCGTCAGTGACTCCTATTTCAAGTTTAAAGCAACATCAGTTGCTTTTCATGGTCACTTGGGCGCAGCAGAATAAACTGACACATCACTATCACATCACTAGTATTCCACCTTTTAGCTCTGGTTTGGTCTCCACCAACACCTGAGGCCAATACCTGGCTCTTTAGCTTCTGCTCCACAAGGTTCACCAGCTAGTGCCTAACATAATATGAGATTTTGTGCTAGAGTTGGTTCATCAAAGGACTTGCTCTGAAAGGAGCCGACTGCTGTTGCAAAACAACGAGCTAAAGGATGCTAAAATAAAAATATTGATTAGTGTTGCTTTGCCTTGCAACCACTCCCCCACTTTGACTTGTGTTGCTCGAGAATGGAATATAGAACCACAAATATCCAATCACAGCCCATCCTGAAGCAAAATGAGGTGTTGCCAAGTGAAATTCAAGGACGGTTGAATGCTTTGACTTGTTTGCAGATAGTTTCGGCTGCAAATGCCTGCACGCAGGGTGACACAAGACTGAAGCTGCTGCAGTTGTGCTGATTTTTGCTTGCGTAGTCAAGGTATCACATGACACAAACTGCGACAAGGACAGCAGAGAATCACTGTGAGAACAGCAATACCTAGCCGGATACCTCACCGGGAAGCATAATGCCTGAAAACAGTCTTGTAACTTGTGAAGTAAGACAGCCTTAAACATGAGATTTATGAGACTGAACACAACACATCTGCCTGCTGTTGAATATACAGTAGCATCAGGAAAATTATGGAACATGGAATCTCAAATTCGTGCTGGAAAATTTCTATCACAGGAAATAAAATCGCCACACTCACAATATCGTGATGTTTCTAGGGACACGAATAGATTTGCTTTTCCTTTTGCCACTTAGACTACAGAGAAAATGCTCTTTGTAAAAATGGAAAAAGATAGTCTTGCAATGAAAATATCAAAAGTAGAAAAAGTGAAAACATTAGTGAGTCTTGTGCGCAGGAATCCTCAACTGGGTTCCAGGGATCAATAAACAGTAATATGAGGGTCATGGATCATCAAAACTGGGCCGGTCTGGTTGGAAAACAGAAGATTTTAGGGACTACTTTTAAAAACAAGATTTAATATGACAGGAAAATAAATTCCCCTGTGATCACGAACCAGCAAGAAAACACAGTTTAGTTCCTTGAACCACCTTTCCATTCTAGACTGCAGCCTTTGATATTTTTCATTTTCTCCATGAAAGAGATCACAGTGCTGGAAAGGTGGGCTGAAATGATCCTAATAATATTTTTATTGATCGTTTAACAGCACAAGCCAGTCCTCAGCGATAGACCTGCAACACCAAGTTCAAGTTCCAAGGGTTTGCTATTAAGGATTTTCCACCTTGAAACTGAAACAGCCGACAGCTGTGAAATTAATACGCTTAATATCTGTAAGAAAAATTTAAAGAAATGTTAAAATGATGTTACAGATTGGGCGGTGCTTGGGATCGACGCGAAAGAGCGATATGTTTTTAAATGGAGCCAGTAGTGACATTGTCGTTAAACGTTTTATCTCACGCGAGGCCCGGGCCATCGTTTGTCGCGGATTCCAGGGTTTTGATATAAAATACAAAGAAACCAGTGCCACCACATCTGCTCGAAACATAGAGGTCCGATATATTCTTTTCCATTTCTACTACAAAAACTCAAGTCTCTCATGCAGAGACACTTGCAGCGAGGGAGAATGCACTTTAGGGGTGTGGAAATTTGCTCATGGGCACACGGGTGACTTAGGAGGACACCCCCTCTGACCTCTGGATTACAAGGAATATAATGACATTTTATTTTTGTTTGAAATCAGTGCTTCACAGCATTTTATATGTGCAGAAACTGTCCGTGCTCTAATTCTCTTCTAAGTTAGGCAGCAGTTTTATTTACTCAAATTTTAAGATTTATAGTAGGTAAACTGTAGCAGCCGAAGATGTCACAGCTAGAGGAAAGCGCATAAAATGGTCAATGGTATGTGGGTTGAAAGTTAAATTAAATTGTTTTAAATACTACTGTGACAATAATGTGGTAATAATATCTTCACACTAATGACATTCCCATCAGCCTCAGCTGTGCTTCATGTTTAGTGCTAATTAGCAAATATTAGCATGCTAACACCCTGGTGAATGTCATACCTTCTCAACATCAGCATGTTAACGTTGTCATTGTGAGCATGTTAGCATGTTGACGTTAGCATTTAGTGATACATTTAGTGATACACTAAATTCGAACGTTACTAAATGAAACTGTTTCCAAAAACCATCTGTGCCTTGACTACACATGCAACTTAACTTATCATATTTCAAAAAAGCAATATGGCTACTAATAAAGTGAATCACAAATAGCTAAGTGATGTCAATTGTCTGCAGTGGTGAAACCACACGTGTGTATACGTTTGTGAGTGTGAGTACGTTTCCCGCCACTTCTCATAGTAAACAGTCCAATAAAGCAGAAAATCCACAACAAAAAAAAAAAAGAATGAATCATAAAAGTGGCTCCACGAGCAGCATTATGAATCATTTTATTGATCACACTGGGGATGTTACAACATTTTCCAGGGCTTTGATAATCCAGCGCAGTTCTTCTTTTGTAATTCTATACAGCAGCAGCGTTCGGGGTACTTTGAGTTCCTTTCAGTTTTAGTTCTCCAGACGTTTTATGTCTTTCCTGTTTTTTTCGTATTTAACTTTAGATTTGGCTAAATATGACTGAGAACAGAAAGTTTGCGCAAGTGGATGAAAGGGAGAGAGAGTATGAGCTTTAACTAACTTTAGCACATGTCTCCTCTATGAGAAGGTTTTAAGAAGCATGTTTTCAGGGACACATCACGGGACAGTTTTACTTTTTCCCTCATCTGAACTTGTTTGTGTTTAGGTACAGTTTTACCCGATACGCCCGTACCCGGTACCAATACTGTGATCAGTTTCAGGCTGAATATATTTGTTACACTTTCACAAGGTCATATACATGGTTAGTTAGTAAAACTGTACTTTTTGCTCATATTTAACTGAGTATCCTGGTGTTTGATCTCACACAATCTCCGAACATCTCACCTTTACACCAGGGAACAGGGAACCAACCGTTAACAGCGAATGGAAGAACTGTTCACTCGGGCTCATAGGTTCAGTGTTAAAGGCTGTGTTGTGATTGAGAGAGCTCCGTTCTGCTGGGAGAACTCAATCCCCCCTAAAATAACACATACATGAACATCAGCTCTCATAACATACAGCGGAGGTTTAGCACAATAGGACGTGGTTAAATCGAGTCAGCTAATGTGTGAGCAGCTAATGGTGAAGCATGAATGAAGCAGTGGATGCCAAATCCGATTTCAGCACTGAATCCATATAAAAGACAACACTCTGATCCAACAAGAATCTTCTAAAGCTGTCCCTGTAAGATTGCGGAAACTTGAGAATTATGAAAAACACAAACGTTTCTTCCCTTCCTCCTTGGTGAAAGCTGGAAGACAAGATCAGAGAGCGAACGGAAGCAAACGGCTTGTGGCGGCGTTACAACGAGCTAGCCACACTAAACTAGTGCACAGCAACCAGCAGGAGAGGAGAGGAGAAGTAAAACCCAACGTAGAAACACAGGTATTATCCTTTAACCCCATCCGAAGCTGCTGCCGCCACCAGCTCCTTGTTTTCTCGAGCTCGGAGGAAGTGACAGAGTGATTTTCCATGGCATCGCACGGCGGCGCAGCAGCCACTGGATTTGGCCCGCAGGTCTGCTCTGTGGCGGTAAAGCCATGGGAACAGAACTGTAAAACACTGGCCTGGACACACTACTGACAACACACACTGCTATTAAAGGAGGAAAAAAAAGACCTTACAGGTATGTGTGCGAGCGAGTGAGTGAGTGAGTGAGTGAGTGAGTGAGTGAGTGAGTGAGGGAGGGAGGGAGTGAGGGAGGTAGAAAGGGAGTGTGTGTCGCCGCTGAGAGAGACGGAACTGGGGAGGAAAATAAAGGAAATGAAAGAGCAGAAAGGTAAGAGAAGAGAGACATTAAGAAAGAAAAAAGTTTGTGTTGGTGTGTGCGTGTGTGTAGGTGTGTGTGTGTGAGTGTGTGTATGTGATTGTAAAACCCTATACAAGGTGCCAACGGCTGTGACCTCTGACCTGTTTTGAATGTTGCTGTATGTTGGAATGTGTATTAGCAGGATTTGGTGTTCCGGTGCCCCTGAGGGTGTGTGTGTGTGTGTGTGTGTGTGTGTGTGTGTGTGTGACCTCAGACATGTGTTCGAGTTAACTGGCACCATTAAGCCTTGAGGAGATCATTAGTGGGATCTGGGAGCTGCCTTTACTGTACATGGTAGGGGACCTTTTGCGCACACACACACACACACACACACACTTAAACACACATTTGCTTCTCTTATTCTGCATGGAAATGTTAAATGTGCACACAGACGCTGAGCGTTTCACCATGAATAGCCAATTTACAGTAAGTTCCATATTTAACAGCCATAAGAAGCCATAAACATGCTATACAACAATGAGCCCTGCAACCTGATTGGTCAAAAACACCCAACGTTTGGCAAGCTGAGCTCTATCGTCTATTTCCAACGGCTGTGCTAAGGCAGGGCCAGTTGCCCATGGTCCCATATTTTTTTTTTTTTTACTTATCTCAAGCGGTGAGTTTTCCCTTGAAATGAGACGCTCTGTCGATATTTGACGTGTTTGATACAAAGATCAAGGCAGAAGTCTATGAGCACAAGGACAGGAGGCGACAAGAGAAGCACTGAGAAGAGGAAGATGGACTGAGGATGAGTGTTGTGAGTGACAGAGGAGCATGATGGGACAGAAAAAAAACAAAAAAAAAGGAAAGGAGGAACACGCTTACACACAGAGCCTGGTTTTAGGCAATTTAAGTGGTCTCTTTGTCCTCCTTCATGGTCCCCTTCCCTCCTTTTCTCTCCGTCCTTTCTTTTGCCCTTTTAACAGTAACCAGAGAGGACAAGGACAACACTGGGAGAAAGAGAGCGAGCGAGAGAGATAGGAGACACAGGAGAAAGAGAGAGCGAGAGAGAGGGGCTTAAAGAGCGGCGGTTAGGAGATAAAAACTGTCTCCTCGCTGTAAGAGAATCCCTTCTTCTTTTTGCAACTCTTTTTTCCCCCCCAGATAAGGGAAAGAGCAGGTTTATCTCTTGATGCTCAATTGAGGCTGGAGACCCAGTGTGTGTGTGTGTGTGTGTGTGTGTGTGTGTGTGTGTGTGTTTGTGTGTGTGTGTGTCGGGGAGACAGACGACTTTCTCAGACCCCTGACGCCCATCATCCCCCTCATCTTCTTGCACTGTTTTCCGCCCATCCATTCATTCACAGTTTCACAAGACGAGGTCAGTCAGGCTCTTTCGGCAGGGCGCCCACGCACGCACACACACACACACACACACACACACACACACACACGCACACACACACACACACACTCACAGGGTCGTCCCTCAGGTAGGGCTGTGTGTATGGGAAACAGACTGCTCAGGGTTCAGTGGAAGGTTGGCCCGCCTGATGCAACATGGAGAAGAGTGAAAGAAAGAGAAAGAGAAAGAGAAAAGACTTCTGGGGAAAGAAGAAAGTGCTCATCCCCCCCCGAGCGTACACGGGAGAATCTGAAGATGTGTGAATTTTCTTCTCCCATTTTCCTCCCCCGGAATTCAATTTTTCATTTACTCTGCAGTTCATTTTCCAAACTATGTTCTGGCTTCGGTTTTGGTTCTTCCACTTCGTTTGCTTTCCGAACTGCAGCCCTGGTTTCCCCTTCGTTTGTTGTCCTGATGTTTTTATTCTTTGCGGTTGGTACCCTTTACATCTGCTACATGTATGAATCATTTGCATCCTTGTTTTAATCTGTCCTCATTAATTTCTCATGCACTATTTACTATGAGTTATTACAGCTCAGTTTAATCTCTCTCTTTCAATTGTTTTTGAGGGCTTTCGTGCCATATGCAGTTTTTTCTTTAAATGTATTTATTCATCAGGGTTCATACAGCTTTTTAAGAGTAAAATTCAAGCTCTTTTAAGGTACCTTAACCAAACATTTCCAGGCTATAAACACCAGGAGACAGCAAACAAATATTATGACGGGATCATTTCATTTCAAATATTAAAAAGAGTGTCGATGATTTTCAATGAGTATATTCAAATTCAACCACAACACAAACTTTCTAGAGTTTGTACGAACCCTAGATCATACTTTTCCTGCTCATTTGACCTTATTTTGTCTTTAAATGTTCATTTTGTGTGAGCACAATACAAACCACACTGCACATAATAATACTTAATAAATAATATACTGTGTAAAATAATAAACTATTTGACTGTCAGCTACGTTCATGTTTTACGTTAACTGTAACTTGTTATTTCTCCATTCTTATACTTAATATTTATTTTAGAATAATTAGACAGTGTAGTCTACGTGTTCCTTTCTGCCCAGTAATCTTAAAGTTTGGCTCTCCAAGGAAGGGGCCAATAGTGATGTGCATTTCTTCCATTAGTCAGCTTGACATTGTGTTCACGTTGTAGTTGTCTGCTGTTACAGGGTAGTGATTTTGTCACACGTGGGAAACACAGGTCATGTATGTGGTGGTTACTAGAAACAGTCATCTTAAAAGGGGTCTCCACCAATTTTACACGTCAAAGTCTGTTTACAGGTCAGGCTGCTGCTACACATGTGAACCAAAGCTGCACGACATCTAATAAAGTGCCTCAAGTGATGGTCGGGTGGGTCGGAAGACTACGTGTTTAAAAATGGAATCCGCTGCTCATCTCTGCTGCAGTTTAGCAGCTCCAGGTTACAGTTGCCACTACTAGCATAACACACCCAAATCTCCAACTAAACTGTTGCATTGTGGGTTAGGGGCCAGAAGACGACATCTCTGGTTCTGCCGCTATAGAGCTTGAATGTTGCCATTCCGAAAAGCGCTAAATTGAGTGTCGGGCATGGTATCATTTGAGATTAGGACACAGAAAAGATCAGTGAAAGGCTGAGTGAGAAAGCAGGACAGATAACATTGAGAGAGAAGAAATGTAAAAGGCTCCCTGATACAACAGCAGTGAATCGCCCTACAATTTATTCTAATTGGTTCTCAGGGATTTCTACTGCCTCCTCTGGGGCCTCTTTTCTCTCCTTTACCACCCTGTCCTCCTCTTCACCTTCCTCTCCTACAGTATCCTTTCTGCTGGGTGGGAAGCTCCAGGCTGACCCAGACCCCCCCACCACCACACACACACACACACACTGTTCCCCTCTCCTCTTGCCCCGGTCAGAGCACCTCTCCTGGGACACACCAGGCAGCGAGGTGGGCCTCTCTGGCGGTCTGGACCGGGGATCTGGTTAGTAAAGAGGAATGTGTGGAGTGTAAATGAACACACACAGTAACAACACATACCTGCACACACCTAAGCAAGTACACGCACACCGTTACACAACAATCTGAAACACACAAACACTCTCACTGTTGAAGCAGAGAGGCAGATGAGGGGGAATGAATGACACAGCGTCTCTTGTCTGTCACCACTCCCCTTCTCATCCTTTTACCCCCCTCAGCTCATTCACTCTGCTCATCTCCGGGGAGGACGGAGGGATGGACTCGATAGGATCTGATAGGACACAAGTGAGAAGGTTCTGTTTACCTCGGGTTGGGGAGGGAAGACAAAGGAGAGAGGGGAGAGAGAAACTGGGTAAAGTGGAAGGAAAGGACAGAAGAGTTCAAGACCTTATGCAACGTCCATATAATTTGTTGTATAGAATAACTATTTTAAAAAGCATAATGTGAAAGCACTCATTTGTTTAAAATATCACTGTATGCTTTGGTTTTAAGATTTCTCCCCATACCAGATACTTTGGCCAAATTCAGTAACATACTAACCTATAGAAAATATATTTAAAATGAATATATAATAATATAATTGCTATAAGCTTCGGTATAAAGTCTATATTCGCATTTGTTTATTGGCCTGTCTTTTCATGTACTGTAAAAAAAGTTCTTCTGGGTGTATGCCGAAAGGTAAATTTCAGACCGTTTCAACATATTTTAAGACTGCAACACCACACGTAACTGGTTATCAGCAACACACCTTACATTTACAGAACTATAGAAGTACATTTATTGAGACTGCAAAACAGTCTTAGTCTGAATCTATGTTCCAAAAAATAATACCTTGTAAAATCCAGATTAAGACGTTTTAATACTTTGTAAAGGATCTTAATTTTTGCTAAACTGATTTAATAACTTTAATACTTTTTAAGACCCAGCAGAAACACTGGTTTTATATCTGCATCTAATGGACAATCAAAATTGATTTGATCATATCAGGGAAAAAGCACAAAATATACTGTATGAGCATTTTGAAATATTCAAATGTATTTTTTGGGGAATACTGAGCTGTATTTTTCAAAGAAAGAAAGGGTTGCTGTGTGTGTGTGTGTGCGCGCGAGAGATTGACTCAGCTCTCTCATTAGCCCGTCTACAACCTTCTGCCATTTCCTCAAATTAACCCTGTAAAAATATTGTGTGTGTGTGTGTCATGTTCAGTGTCAGTCATGCCCTGCTTGATCGATTGCCAACCTTTCAGTGCAAACATTCTGGTAAAATTCGCTGTGTGTGCAGACACCTGTTTCGCACGGCTTTTCTTCACGAGTGTGTGTGTGTGTGTGTGAGTGATTACGCGATGGTCTTGGATTCCTCACTGAGGAGTTGTCCGGCTTAACGGTTTGCGGGAGTGAAAAAGAAAAACAAAGAGAAAGAGAAAGAGGGTAGAGACAGACAAAGATGGAGGGATACTAAAATAAACGAGCGAGGAATCACGACGAAGAGAGACACAGTAATACTTCTTCTCACGGCTAGGGATGCAACTAATGATTCTATTCATTATGAATTCATCTGTTGATTAGTCAGAAAATAGTGAAAAACACTGGCGATGGCATCTTAAAATTCCTTGTTTTGTCTGACAAACAGTTTGTAACCTAAAAAACATCAAATTTACACCGATAGAAAACGGAAAACAACTCACATTTGAGAAGCTGGAACTGGCAACTGTTTGGTGTGTTTTTTTTTTGTCTATTAATTTTGTGCCGGTCGCACAATTTAGCCCCGACCACAGAACACACAGGTTAACTTTACATCCAGCTCATGAAAGCTGCTGCTTGTTGGCTAGGTGATACAGTGTTAGTTAGCTATGTTAATGTCGCGGCTCTGGCGATGGTAGTTTCTGTGTTTCTGTCCACCACTGTAGTCCAGACTGAAATGTCTCGACAAAAACAAAGATGGTGGACAGAGCAAACGTTATACCTGCCAAACATGCTAACATTAGACTTAGCGACTGCCATGCCTAGAGCCAAACAGTTGGCATGGCTGAAAACCTTTAACAGTTCCAGACTTTCTCCATTTCACTCTTATCCTTCAAATCACTCCATTCCTCCTCCTCCTCTCCATTACAGTAGCACTTGTCACAGCTATCAGCAGTCTGTAATGGCCCGTCATTACACCCTGACTCTCTGCAGGCCTGTTCAGGCTGTAAGCCTGTAACACTGGCTTCTCTACAGCTCTGGCCTCTCTCTCTGTATGTCTTGTCTACCTTGTAACTAGAACAGATAGAGGAGGTCAAAGGTCAGAGTCCAAATGTTGCACTCTGATGTATTCAGAATGTGCAGAATCATACAACTGCAGTTTCCAGGATTGATCTTAACTAAACATCTCTCCTTATAGCTGTAAACATTGTAAATATGTCTATATATTATTGATTTGGAGGGACAGGACAAAAGAAAATCTGTATATTATTGGCTAAACCATGGACTAACAGAACATTTGACTTCTAAGAACGTGTGTTTTTGCACATAATCTAAACTCCAGTCCAGCAATTTTGAATTTAACTTTCTCCAGACAAGTGACGAAAAGTCTGCAGCTGGAACCAAACCGGGGGAATTGGGGTGCTCTTTTGAGGCCACAGGAAATCACCATATCAGTATAATAAAGTGCCAAACAGAGTAGTTTAAAGTAATATCTTCTACTGCGTACATCACATCAGGTATATACAATCTATCTTATACAATCTATCTCTGCCATCACACCTCTTTAAACTGAACTTGAGTGTTTCCTTTTCTCAGACCGCTTCTACACGTGAGCGAAGTCTGGCCTCCAGCTCCCTCTAGTGGAGCAACAGGGAACAAAGGTGAGCTACTCCTACAGGTGCTGAACTCGCTTTGTAGTCATGTGACTGCGCGCAGATAATTGATCACAGGTCTGAAACGGTCTGTAAAGGTTTAAGTGTTTTTCTTTTTTATCCCTTAGCACTTTCTTTTCACAATAACTGCCTGCAACAACAAAGTGATTAAAATCATGCATTGAGCGTTAATGTTTGTGGGGGAGAGCGAGCGAGCAGTGTGTGTGTTATGCTTGTGTATGCGCCTAATAGTATGTTATTAACATAATTCTCAGTGATTAGAGCAGAGCTGTAAACATTAGAGGCGAGGACAAGCCAGCTACTGTACAGAGAGAGCATGCACACACACACACACACACACACACACAGGCCTCCAGTCCTATAAAACAAATACACAACAGTATGGTATTTAAGAGACTGATTTATCACTAGGTGTGTGTGTGTTTTAATGTTTTATAGCCCCATCTTGAAGCAGACCAACACTGTGCCCCACGCTCACAGGCATTTTAATGTTAAACACTCTGCAGTGATGGTAGAGAGCACACACACACACGTTAAATAACAACATTAAACCAATATAAGCAATATATACTATAGTGCACAAAAGGAAAATAAAGAAGAGCGGAATATAAAGCGATGTCCTTATTAGAAGCTTGTGTGCCACAGTCCTTTAAAGTAGCTGTAATTAAGCCTCTTCATAAAAAGCCTACTCTTGATCCAGGGGTTTTATCAAAGACCAATATCTAACCCTGCCTTTCTCTCTAAGATCCTTGACAAAAGCAGTCGCCAATCAGTTATGTGACTTCCTGCACAACAACAGCGTGAGGATTTTCAGTCAGGATTTAGAGTGCACCACAGCACAGAGACAGCACTGGTGAAAGTTCCAAGATGCGGACGGTTGTTAGTGTAGCTATTGTTGAACTTCTAATACTATTGGTTGTTTATTTTAACATCAGTAACACTGTAACTGCCATTGCTTTACATCTGTATGTGGAATTGTACTGTGCTGCTGTGTGTTCTCTTTCATCCTGCTCTCACTCTAAAACCCCCCCCCCCATCTTATATTTTCTCTCTCTACCCAACCGGTCGAGGCAGATGACGCCCACCCAGAGCCTGGTTCTGCTCGAGGTTTCTGCCTGTTAAAGGCAGTGTTTCCTTGCCACCGTCTCCTAGTGCCGCTCATGGTGGAATTGTTGGGTCTGTACATAT
>JAVQJF010048758.1:0-12265 GCA_036023855.1 Gadopsis marmoratus
TGGACCAGAAGTCTACAACTGTTAGAGGTCAACATGAGGACATAACAGAACCAGACAAAAGCAAGTCAACAGAATCCAGACGACTAAATACTGACCAAAAACAGGAACTGGAAATAGTAAGATCACAAGCTCCAGAGAAGATATCAGAAAGCCACATTCAAAAACATAAGGTTTCAGAGGGAGCTCAAGAGAAGACTGAAGCGAAGGATTCACCAATAAAGATTGTGTTGAATGAGATTGTAATTGAGAATGCTAAGTCTGAAGTTAGCACCCAAATGGACCAGAAGTCTACAACTGTTAGAGGTCAACATGAGGACATAACAGAACCAGACAAAAGCAAGTCAACAGAATCCAGACGTCTAAATACTGACCAAAAACAGGAACTGGAAAAAGTGAGAACAGAAACTCCAGGGAAGATATCAGAAAGCCACATTCAAAAACATAAGGTTGCAGAGGGAGCTCAAGAGAAGAGTGAAGCGAAGGATTCACCAATAAAGAGTGTGTTGAATGAGATTGTAATTGAGAATGCTAAGTCTGAAGTTAGCACCCAAAAGGACCAGAAGCCCTCAGTTGTCAAAGATGAACATGTTGATATTAAGAAACCAGAGAATAAAACTGATCAATCCACAGTTTTCAAAGCCCCAAATGCTAACCCAGTTGTTCTTATAACAGAAATAGCAGCTAGTGAGACTGACAAGAAACAGGATCGGAAAAACCTCATTAAAGAGGGTGTGGAAATTGAAAATACACTGACAAAGCAGGAGGATCAGCAGGTGAATGCATCAAAAACAGATGTCAAGCAAGATTTGGAACCCGTTGTTGCAAAAGATTCATCTAGCAAAAAAGGTGGTGGAGAACAAAAAGATAAGCCTGCTGTTGTTCCAGATAAAGTACTTAAAAGTACTGATGCTCAGGAGGATGACGAAGACGCCACACAAAAAACAAAAACCGGTTGTGGTTTGAAACAGGAACTGCAGACTTTAAGACAAGAGAAATCCATAAACCTCAGTGATCCACAAAAGCCTGCAAAGCCAGCACTCAGTGGCAGTTCGTCTCTCTCTGCTAAAGCGAAACCATCCAATTCGTCTCAAAGTCTTAAGCTGAAGAAGGAATCTCCATCTAGCTGGTTAGATGTGGAACATCATCAAAAACAGAAGAAGGAACATAAAAGAAGACTAGATGCCTCAGCCAGTGAGGATGAATCTCTTGAGCCTGATGCTTTTGAGGATTTTATCAGGAGCATTAAGGAGGGCAGCATTCCTTTCTCAGTACCTCCAAAGAGGCATCGTAAAAAGTCCCCATCGACATGTTTTGCCATGCCGGCCATCAAGGAGGACCATTTTGAGAGAACGTTTGATCCAGAGGAATTCCAGTTTGGCTTGCGAAAAAATGCCAAAAGCTTAAGGGATCCTTCCCCAGCTATGGTTATTAAACAAAAAGCAGCTGATAGGGAAGGACGGACCCTGGAAAAACATTCACACGATAATGCCAAGTGCACAGCTAGAGAACAATTGAAATCCCTTGATGAGGTGGAAGGAAAATATGGAGTCAAAGAGGGGACAGATATTGAAGCAGGAAAAGAAGAGGGACAAAACAATGGAGAAGAGCCTGGGAAGCTGACATCACGACTTGAAAGGATGTCCATCCTCTCCAGCTTACTGAGTTCCCCTCGGTCCTCCAGGAAGACCAAAGCGGAAGCTAACCCCGTCTCAAATAGCACACTTTCAGCTAACCAACAACAGGACCTGCCCTTGCTTGGAAAGCAGAGAGTTGTTGATTCACCTTTGCCTGGCGTTGAAGCAGATAAGGAGGGTGTGAAAGGTATAGCTCAAGGCCCACTTGTGGGTGGTGGTATAGGTACAGTTAGTGAGTCAGCACTCAGCCCCTCCTCTCCTCCGCCTCTGCCCTTGGTCACGGAGATAAAGCTGCCTGATCATTTAGAGAAATACCTCAAGAAGAACAAAAGAGAATCTGAGGCCTCCCAGGGCTCTACACAGATGACTAAAACTAAACAAAATCCTGAGGGGAGTTCTGTGATGGATCAAGCCTCAATAGCAGGAGTACCTAATGTGGATGGGGGCCTAAAAGACTCTGCAGCACTGCCTCCAACCAGACAGCAGACTTCTCAAAACAAGCGTTCTACTTCTAAGACTAAGGTAGGAATTTCAATATTTTCAATGAAGCTTTTTTATTTTACTAGTTATTACTAAAACAATTTAGCAATCTAGAGAATAAACAGCCCAGAGCATGAATAGCCATTCATGACCTGCCAGGCTTTTGCACAACGCATTGATATTTCCTAGTATATTTCCATGGTGATGTCTCTCAGTTGAATATCCTTTTGTTTTGTGGTGCTGTTGCAACAGTCATGAATCATTTGCAAGTGAGGACAAGACAAAGGAGCATGTCCTCAGTCTGGAATTTTTCACAAGAACAGCTAAAGCTCCACTGTCACGTTGCAATTAGATATTTGCATTGCCATGCAAATGAAGCAGAACTATGCAAAAAACAAGTTTGTGTTTACATGAACATAGTATCCACATAATACCTGTGTATTATGATGTGTTAATTTTTCTCCCTTTAGACCCTTTGCAATCTTCCAATTCTTCCAATCAAAATGTATGTTCTGCCTCAGAGATTCACAAACAGCGGTATTTGTACTCCAAACTGTTAAAATAGTTAGCTAAAAGTAATGGATAAACTGTTGAAATAGCTAAAAGTAGTAAGCAAATGGCTGAAATAGACAGATAAAAGTAATGGATAAGTGGTTCATATACATACTAGATGTCAGTATAGGTGCTAGTAGTACAAATCGGGGCGGCTGTGGCTGAGAGGGTAGTGCGGCCGTCCATTAACTGCAGGGTTGGTGGTTCGATCCCAGCCCCTGCTGTCCACATGTCGAAATGTCCCTGGGCAAGACACTGAACCCTAAGTTGCCCCCGGTGGAGGCCAGGATGGCAACTGTGTCCCCATTGGTGTGTGAATGGGTGAATTAGACTACTGTTCTACCTTAGATTATTGGTACAGCGCTTTGGGAACCGGTTCGGTTGAAAAGCGCTATATAAGAAAGAGTCCATTTACCATTTACCAAAGGGTCAAGCATCGAATATTAACCTTAGAGTTGCCTCCCAATGTTTGTAACTCGAGCCTTGTGTCAACATGTCGGCTCTGACTGGGCAATGGAATACAATGGCTGAATAGAAGTTTTATTTTTATTATATTCCCAGGGGATCTCGTGATTTAGAAATTATCCCCAGACTTTGCTTGGGTTAATCAAAGTCTGTATAGAATGCTCCATGGAGAAATGCATACATGTGTGTAACGGTCCGATCCAGTTGTTGCTGTGTAGCAAAAAAAATGCAGATTACACAATGATTTACATTACATTACAATGATGGGTTACGCTGTCATGAAAACACACTTCCCTTAAGCTTCTGGCATGTTTGGGAAGCAGCGACCTGCCCATCACAGGCACCAGCCCCAAAGGGAATAAACATGGGTGGAAAGTTGAACGAGCCCACTGGGCACAGACATCAGGGGGCCGCAAAGCCAGAGTATCTGTTTGAAGTGACTGCTGTTAATACAGCTCATGCAGGATTTATGAGGCAGATACTGATATTTGACTTAAAAAAAATTATCGGCCGGTTTTTATTTTCTTTACACAATCCATGACCTAAAGAAATATTTTCTTAATAAATGTACTGGGCAGGACATTTTTACAGTTGGTGACGACACATTTTTGGCAATTTCATCATCATTTATGGGCTGACATATACGCCGATACTGATATATCTGCAATGAGCTAATATCAATGCAATTCAGGTTAAATTATAAAGCGCCATATCATAACAGTTATCTCATAGCACTTTTTCATATAGAGCAGGTCTAGACCGACTCTTTATGTACACAAACCCAACAATTTTTGCAGATATTTTGGTCAGGCTCTAGTTACTAACATTTCTTTACGGAGCTCAGTTATAAGAATGGATGGCTTAATTGTGTGGGGGTTCTTTTTGTTCCTGTTCCTGATCCGACTCTTTTAAAAATTGAGTGTCTGCCAGCCAGATAATCCAGAGTAAACGGAACACTCACTTAACGGTCAGGTGTAGTTGTGAACCAACAGCAGCACTTTAGGGTGGCACCTGCAAAATGTTGCTAAAAGAGACACAAAACGACTAAAAACTATCCAAATGTATTCAGCTTACTACTATGTATGACAAAAAAAGCAAATTGTCACATTTAAGATACTTGAACCAGAGAATATTTGGCATTTTTGCTTGAAAAGTGAATTGGTACGCTCTTTACCAGGACGCCCCCAGATGTTCAGTGTCTGTATCAACCTCATATATCCCGTTTTGTTCATGCTCTATTCATTAGTGGCCCACACTTTCACTCCTATTGCGTGCAAACCTCCTTTAAAGTTGTAATGCAGCCATTAATTCTCCCCACATTCTCAGAAAGCTCAGAGCTAACAGTGAAGCTAGCTCGCTGCCTGATGGTGGCGACTCTGCTGTTGTGTGCTCAGAGGAGAGTGAGCTTTCAGACACAAATGTCCTGTGATTGGTCAATAGAGAGTGCTTGATGTAATAAAGTGCATCCCAGCACGCACCATCTCACCTGATTAACATTTTGATTGTGGTTATTGTATAAGTCATTATGCCAATGCTGCGACACACATGATATGGAAGTCTTTGCTCTGTTCAGCAGTCATGGCCGGTCTGTCCAGCTATGCCGTGCGCATGGCCCGACTGAGCGCACAGATCTTCGGCGAGGTTGTGCGTCCAACAGACTCCAAATCCATGAAGGTGGTCAAGCTGTTCCAGGAGCCTCCCATGGCCAAGAGGAAGGAGGTGTATGACTGGTACCCACAGCACAAGATTTACTACGGCATGACCCAGAAGCTCAGGTTCATGGGACTGTTCAGGTACTGTGGAAACTGCTCAACCACCCTGTAATGTTGACTCAGGTTGTGACTTGTGCCAAAAGTATATATAGGCTTGAAATCTATGTTCTAAGTAAACGTAAAATATACCTCCCATTGAAACAAACCTAGTAAATTAAGAAACCGTCAATGGTTGTTACCATAAACTTATTTTTATACACATTTTGAAATATCTGATTAGAAAAGCTGTATGGAAACAGCAAATTTCGATAACATTTCCTCAATTGTACAAAAGGTTTTTACGCTCACTCGAGGTGGTTTTTGCTTTTGTCGGAAAAGAGTTGCACTAAATGGAAACGCCTTTGCCAAAAAAGTTCAGACGTTGCAAACATTTTAACTCTCATGACTGACAATCAGCTGTTTCTGCTGAACTGTTCCATGTGAGAACTGATAACGCACAACGTGCAATACCAATACTCATATGCAATAATGTAAGTTCTGACGTTTTTGTATATACACACATGTTTTACCTTCTATTTTCCTTTTGCATTCTATACTTATTTACTACTTGTTGCTCAAGTGTTTAACATTAAAAGCCTACCAGGACAAGGAGGTATTACGCCCTTTGGAGGTGCTAGGATTTAAATGTGAAAGATCTATACAGAAAGAGTTGAGTTTCATTAGCGGAAGAGAAACGCCGAGCACTAGTGTGGATCTAACCCTCAGCTAGCATGGGGAAAGTTTTAACCAAATGTTTTGTCTTCCTCCTCAGAGACGAGCACGAAGACTTCAAGGAGGAGATGCGCCGCCTGAGAAAACTGAGAGGAAAAGGGAAACCAAAGAAAGGAGAGGGGAAGAGAGCGGGCAAGAAGAAATGAGCTGCAACATTTCTCCTCCATCGTTACATGGGACTTTTCTGTTTTCTGGAGGCAGACATCATTGGACTGTATACACTATCACTGGGGGGGGGGGACGCTAATCCTGAAACAATTCCATTGCTCTGGTCAGGACCGTCCACTTTGCTCTGTGTCTGAAGCTTTTGTATATGTTGGCAAGAATATTATCCTAGGTCAGCATTACATGAACATGAAGCATTTTCATCTGTGTTGGCTGAACTGAAGTAAATTCCATCCTTTAATGGTTGAACAGTGGTTGATCTCTGAATTTGAGTTGCAGAAGGTGAAACAGTATGGAGTCACAAGCAGCCCAGCTAATATGTGCAATTCAGTTGGGTACTACTAAAACAAGCTGATAATTATTGTCATTTGAGACCACATACAACACAGGGTTCGTACAAAGTCTTAATAGTTTAGAAAATGTGTTGTGTTTTCACGGTTAGGAATATGCTTGAATTTGAATATGCTCCTTGAAAAATACTGGGTTTTCAACATATTCTGGTGTTTCATCATCTACACAATCACTCATGTAAACCAAAAATATTTTTATTTTAGAAATTATATTTGTTTATGCTTTCGAGTTTGGATATTTTTGGCATAGCTACATTGAAAGTACTCAATTTTTTGCTCTTAAAAGTCTGTCCGAACCCTGACAACAATAAGAAGCCTATGTAGGTTATTCAGGGCAGTGACTTTACATGTTTGCATCAAAAATAACATTTCGACATTGAAAACAAAAGCTGAACCGAAAAAGGAAACCGTGGCATTGAAAGAGGCCAAGTTGTATTGGAACTGAAATGTAAAACAGGCATTCAAAAAAAAAAAAAAATTCTCTTGATATTCTTTGAATTCTGGTGTGTTTCAGTGACAATCTTCTGATAATTTCTTCTTCATGAGTATTTTCAGTGGCAGATTTATTTTACAGTCAGTTTATTTATTTTTCTTTCCAGTGGTTTTCACTTTCAGCCCTCTGTCACTTTTTTGGTGTGGAGGTAAAATAGTGAAGATTTATCAGTGAAAACACATCACTGTAATTATATTAAAATAAAATCTTTTTTTAAAGCCTGTGCGCTTTTTACTACTACTTTCAGTGCCAATACACGTGCGTTTCAATGCCAATATATCCTTTTGTCAGCTCAATTGTCTGTGCCGAAATTTAATATCACTGTCCAGGCTCCGTAGCCTATGGTCATGTCTTTTCAAGACTCGTGGATTAACACGTCGGTCTATTGTATCTATGGAGCTCACTGGTGTTATCTTAACTGCTTAACATGTCAAATAAAATCAATGGGAGGAATGTGAGGCGTGTTACAAAGCTCCCTCTGCCTGCGGTTCAAAAACACTGCCGTAAAATCCACAACACAGTACACAGATGTTGGGATGGTTTTACCTGTTCCAGTAAATGTGTGGGTGCGTCTAGCACTAGGCCACATCAAGGTCAGAGGATATTCTGACATGCACTGGGTCACTGCTGACAGGGACGGGACAGAAAAATAAATGAGATCCACTCATTTCACAATTACAGTTGTGGCTTCAAGCTCGGGTGACCAAATCCCTCTGGACCATAGAGACCCCCCAAAGGCCCACTGCATGTCGGAAAGATTTGGTAATTCATTTTTTTGTAAATTTGTTAGTGCATTTTCACAGTACTCACTAACCCTTGCGTTATCGGTCTCCAAAAAGCGTGCGTGGGTTCGAGTACTGTCAATTGCGTTGTCAAATATTAGTGATTTAGAGAGTGACAGAGATACACCATTTTCTTTCCAATTTATTTTGTTTTCTATAGCGGCTTAGGTAGAAATTAATTTGCTGGCACATTTGGAGACTATAAGCTTGCTTGAGATCTCCAACAAGGCCAGGTGAACCTCCAGCCAATAATGGTGGATAGAGTCGGTGTAGTTTAGTGGGTGCGTTCTTTGCCATATTGTACACAGCATATTGTATAGTTTTGTTTTGCAGTGGAAAACATTGGGATGGATATGTAGAGGGCCAGAATTTAAAAGAGCTGAAGTGTGAATTACTCCCTGTGTTGAAATCTAACTTTAAGACCTTTATTATTTGAGTTTGTCATGCTCACATGGTGAAGTTGTGATTAATAAAATTACCACTAACTGACACACAGCAAACCTGGGAGCCAGGACAGTTATTGCAGAGGAGGGATTCCACAGTGCGGAAGGAGGTCAAAAACGTGGTACCGTTAGTCCAGGACTGGTTGGTTTCTGGACCTCTGGGCAAAATATTTAGTTGCTATGTTTAGTCTGTTTATTGTACTGAAGGGGCACTTGAAGTGCACAGATGGAGGGCAATGGGCGAGGAAAGAAGGGGAAAGGGAGCCCAACAGAAAATAGTTGTTAGTCGTGGCCAAAAATATTGGCACCCTTGCATTTTTTTTTCTTCAAATAACCTCAAATAACCATTTCTTCCCACAATTAAAACATCTTTTGGTATGCACATATGTATTTCTTTAGTTTGCAGAGTAACAACAACAAGAGGAACAACAGTTCACACAGAAACCCCCCAAAATGACCCTGGACAATAGTTTTTGAAACCTTCTAAGAAGTTGCAAGAAATAACTGGATTTCAAGCAGATAATTCACCTCACAGGAGCCTGCGAGCTGAGGATCATCCACCTAGCCTAATGAGAGGGGGGTGTATGGTAGGAGACAACTGCTGAGAGATCAACAAAGCTGGAGTTTGCCAAAAAAAACCCAAACACCTGAACAAAGCCAAAATCCTTCTGGGGGAATTTCCAGTGGACAGAGGAGACCAAATTAGACCTTTACGGTAAATCGCATAAACTCTCGTCTACAGAAAAAGAGGCCCTCAAAGAAAATAACACTATGCTTTGGGGCTGCTTTTGCTGCCTGTGGTACTGTTGTGCGTGGTATCGTGAAATCAGGGGAACTAAAGGTATTTTGGTCCTCCAGCAGGACAATGACCCATAAACACACGTGGAACATCATCCAGGACTGGTTCCCGAAGAAAGTGGCCGGACTGTGGCCAGCGATGAGTCCAGATCTGAATCCCACTGACCCCAGAGATCTGAAAGCGGGCGGTTGGAAGAAGGCACCCCTTCAAATCTGAGAGAGGTTTCCAAAAGAGCAGTGGGCCCCAAAGGGTCCGCAGAGAATCTCATTGAAGTCTATAGGAAGTGCATGGCAGCAGTTAAGTTCTCCAAAGGCCAAACTGCAAGTCTAGGGGGCGTCACATTTTTTTTTGCCAGTGCCATTTTTGTTAATTGTGTACTTTAAAGATACAAGTTTAGTTCTGAATCAAAAGCAGAGTTCGGCTCCTCTGTGCCAATTTCACCACAAAGTATTTGTTATTCTAACGACTCGTTTCCATAATCTACTGGGAACTGCAGAGGGGGGGGGGGGCTGAACCTATAAATAACCAGGACTTCATAATAATAATAACATTGTGCCAAGTTAACAGCAGTTGTTCTGCGCCAGCCTGCCAGTCCCGTGTCTCTGTCTCCCCCTCCTGTCCTCGGAACCAGCCTTCGCTTCCCTCTATTATTCTCCACTCGCTTTCTCGCTCTTTAAAATGGCGGCGTTGAGCAGCGCCGAGTCCCCACCGCCCGTCTTCAACGGAGACACCGCGGAGCCGGAGCCGGGCAGGGAACGGGGCCTGGAGGAGCTGGGTGCCGGGCTGGACTCCTCCTGCACGTCGGGGATCCCCGGAGGTCCGCAGGATGAGGAGGTAAGCGCCAACGGCGGCGGGGCCAGCGGCTTCTGAGCTGGGCAGGGGACGCGGGCTCCGAGCGGAGGTAATTGGGATGTAAATCTCAAGGAAACACCGGCTGTAACATGGATTTTGGAGGGGGGGGGGGGGATGCAGTGCAGTGCAGGGAAGGAGGAGGGGGGGGCGGCAGAGACGATGCACTAAATGTAAATGATTAATGTGGGGCGGCTGAGGCTCCCGCTGAGGAGAAAATGCGACAAGACTAACGTGAGCAGGAGCGCGGCGCTTTCTCCGGCGGAGCCCGTGTTTGTTTCGGGCCTCCGCTTTCACTCCATCCGCTCCCGGCTCGGGGCTCCCGGCTCACCGCGGCCGCAGCCCGGTGCGCCAACGCGGCGCGCACATCCGCCGCTGACGCAACAAAAGACCCGCAATTACACCGCACTTCCAACGCGCCTCTAGCGGGTCACAGTGTGGCCGAAGTTTTAATGTCCATTACACCCACTGGGGGCCGTTCAGCTCAAAGGGTGGTGGTGGTGGTGGTGGAGGCTAACTCGAGTCGTGCTTATGTTTCTTTTTTTTTTTTGAGGTGTAAGTTAGCTACACAGGCTACTCTTTATTTATGTTGCAGGCTGTACAATCACCGCCCCCCCACCTCCCAAAGACTGAGACGCGCGCACGACGGGCGGAGCCATCAGCCAGGCGGCGCCCTTGTCCCTTAAGGCGCAGCGACCGTGTAGCCTGGCCTGGAGAGAGAGAGGTGTCTCCGGTGATGCCGGTCGGAGGCCTCGCTGCCGGGCCACCACAGCAAGGCTCCATCACACCTGCAGGACACTCGCAGTTGGAGTGGTGGCATCGTGTTTTTTTTTTTTTTTTTTTTTTAAAGTTTCCTGACGTGTGGCGTCCCCCGCTAATGTCGCGCGCGTCCTCCATTCCGCGCTCACAATGTCACCTCTGGGCCCCAGTTTGTGGGGGTCCCAAAAAATTCCCCCTCACTGCTGCAATTGAGAGGTTTCTCATTAACATGTCGGGGTTTGACGGCGACGTGCTTTTGTACTTTTTTATTATTTTTTTTTATCTACCTCCAGGAGCGCGCGAGCGAGCTCCAGAGGGGATAACCTGGGAACGCCGACTTCACCTGCGGCCATTTTCCAAAACGTTTGCTTTCAGCTTGAGTTCTTCCACGCGGCCGTTGGCGTCGGTTCGTTTTCGAAGGTCTTCACGTCAAACTCTTAACTTGCCAGAGATGGATGGTCCTTTAAAACTATTCTCTTGAAGTTTTAGGCCCAAGAGTTAAACTCCAGGAAGGTCTGAGCAATAATGTTCTATTACTGGGTAATTTGCTGACTTATTTTTTATTTTTTTTTCTCGAATATGCAATTCGTTGTTTTCTCTGAAATGTCAGTAAATGGTTAAGTGTTTGTGCGTTGGCTAATTGACTAGCGGACTAATTGTTCCACTGCCAGGAACTACTGCAAGAACTGAAAAGGTCCATTTAGCACGTTGCTTTTCTGTGTTTCCCGCCATGTCTACAGCCCAGTGAATATGAAGTCATCACTTTTACAATCGGCACACCTTGTTTGCTGTTGCAGGTTTTTAAAACCTTAAGGACTCGACCCTAAATGTCATTGGCTAGTATATAACCCCTTGAGCAGGCTCTTTTTTCTTATTTATTTATTTCTTAGCAGGAACTACATTTTGACCCTGGTTCCTAAAGAGGTTTCTGTAAAAGTTCCTGTGGTAGAATCTGGCTCATTGTCACCACAGCCGAGAGCAGGGGCCCGTTGCTAACGGTGCTTTAGGTTTGCGTTCTAGGATGCTTCAACACCCATAACGGTCACAATTTAAGCGAGGTTGTGGTAGCCTCACCCCACCATGAGCACAAATGAAGAGGAAATCTTAGAAAGTGGGCGTTGTGCTGCTGACCTCAGTCGAGGGGGCGTCCAGGAACGCATCAGCAGGGACGAGTTCTCAGAACTCATTCTGCCGGTTTGCAACGTGATGATTTATCTATTGATCAATTTTTTATTTTAAAACCGTGTCTACTAGGGGATTAACTTATAAGCACACGGTTTGCTTTAGAGATGTTTTGGGTTAAATTAACTGTCATGCAAATCCTACACTTTTTTTATTCGAGAGAGAGATAAAATTTGGAGCTACGCCAGTCAAAGTTTTTATGGTTAAAGTTTGCTCTCATTTGCTCTCATTTTGGTTGTTCATAGAATCCTATATATGGAAATGAACTATTTGCTCATCACTGTTGCTAGGTGATGTGGCCACCTGTTGCATTTACTGAACGAAATCACAACTAAATCACCACTCGCCACGTGCAAGTCAAAATCTACGTTGCCGTAAGGTCAGCCGCCACTCCCCGGCCTTGCTCTGCTCACTCTGCTCTCAATTTCTGTTCTCCCTTCTGTTAAGCTACTGTCAATATCCGTGTGTCCAAGTATCGCATTGGGGAACTTTCAGTAAAACCTAAATTGTGCAATAAAGTGTTACGCTCTCTTGAGGTTATGTTTGTCGAAAAAAAAAAAAAAGGTCATGCACCGAACGTGATATGGAAATGCCTCTTGCAGAATAAGTAGCAAACATGTAACTGGCATGAGGCTTTCCTGCAGCCTAGCTTCAAACGTTTGCTCGACAATTGAATGGAAAATGCAGCTAATGAATCTCATGGCATAATCCTTTCCCTTTCTGGAAAATTAAATCAGCAGGAAGTGTTGAGTGCACAGGGAAAAACACGGTAAATACACACTTACAGTGGGGGGGGGGGGGGGGGGGGGGGGGGGGGGGGGGGGGGGGG